>JAYDZE010163450.1:0-22033 GCA_034509125.1 Monilaria moniliformis | reverse complement strand
CAAAATAATCTATCCTACCAAACATCCTACTAAAATTATCTTATTTGTTATCTAATCTATCAAACAACAACTAAAACTCAATACTAATTTAATCTTACTTTCGACCCGTACTAATTTAATCTTGATCTTAGTCTTGGTTATAATCTAGCCATCTTACCAAACAAGCCCTAAATTCTAAAATCTCAGCATTAAATCAAGCTTGTAATTCAATGTTTCGATCTCTTCGCAACGCACTTCAAACCATTCATCTAGGGATTTATTGGTCTTAATTAGGGGCTAATTACGGCGTTAATAAATTGAACGGTGCTATATATTTGATTTACTATATATCAAACTTATTATGTTATCTTTGAATTAGACTTCTATAGTTTTTTGAATTCGAAAATATTAAATCAAGCACAAATTGAAAAATAAAGTGATTAATTGATTTCGTTCAGCAGTTTGAAATTCTTCTTTCAATCCTAAATATGACAATGCACCCTGTAAATCTGCTTTCACTGGTATATAGGTGACAAATATCCAGAAGTATAAAGAATTACTTTTTTTTGGTACGATTTAGTAATTTTAATTATGGAACATTTGCGAATTCTTGCTATTACACATTCAATTATTTGAATAAGACTATCAGGAACCCATAAGCATTAAGGACCACTTCATTTGTAATATTCATCTATTTTTAGATATTTCACTTAACACTTACGACCTACACTAAGAAGCATCTCACTTATATTATTCATTTTTTAATTTTTTTAATTCTTTTTTATTTATTTAAAATTAATTGTGTACTTCACTAAATGTTTATTTTCCTGCAACTAATGAGCACAAAATAGTTTTACATTTAGTTAATAGTAAGCACTAAATGCTTATTCTTCTACAACCCATGAGCACATAGTGCACGCACAGAATGTAGTGCTCAAAGCATTTGCGTTGTTGATGCTCTAGGGCATCAGCATCCCATAAGCATTATCTCATTTAGCACTCACAATTCATGTGCTTAATTTTTTCTCCAACATCCGTAAAGCACTATTTTCTTAAGCACTTACACTATTCATATATGAAAATAAAAATAAAAAAAATTCAAAAAGCCCGCGTGCCACGCCCTGATTAAGTGATAATATTAATGTGTCAGCGTGCTCAAGTATGTTAGGCTGTGCTTGGCCAACATACTCAACAGCCCACATTGGCGTGCTCGAGATGTTGAGCACGTTGGTGTGTGCTTAGGGTAGCCCTAAGCAGGCGGATGTGCATGCCCTACAAACAAGAAATGTTGTTTTAAGGGCAGCGTTATCGCTGCAACATTTTGGCTGGAAAACGGGGCGGCCGCGTTGGGGCGGGGATGGTGGGGGGCTTGACACTGCGATTTCAACTGGGGATGCAGCTAAATGCGAGGTTGCGGCCGCCGCGTTGCGGCGCCACTACAACCCCCATTCGCCGCATTTCCGCCGCAATTTAAATTATTTATTTATTTATTGTGTGGTGCAGCTGCAGGTCCTAGGAATCCATCTCAATATGCACCACTTGAATTTCAAGATTATCTAAGTCTACGTACTTCTGTTCGCGAAAAATAAACTTACGGCCGACTCCAACAAGATCTCATTGAAGAAATTTGGGCACGCACTAACTGATTGGAAGCATGAAGTACTTTTACTTTTTATCTATGTAGTATTTAGGAATTTCAATTATGTCATTTTCAATTTTTAAATAATGTAATTTAGGATTTTAAATTATGTAATTTGAAATTTCAGTTAAGTACTTTTCGAATTTGTTGTCTTCATTTTACAAATAACTTAATTAAAATAAATATATAAAATTAAAGAATAAAAAATGATAAAATGATAAAAACAGAGTCGCGGCTGAATTATTTAAAGCTGAGATAATAGTGTTATGGTTGAAAAGTGAAATGATATCGTGACAGCTAAAAATTGAATTATGCCTGAATTTTTTGGGATTGGTAAGAATGCCCTAATAACGTAATAGGTTGGCTTTCGATCTTTTGGGACTAGTAATAAAATGGGATGCTCCCCAACTCATTAATGCTCCATTTTATTGTGAAATTAAAATAACACGTTGCTCCAATCATTTAGTAATTTACCGAAAAGGAAATAGTCCATATATTAGCTGCATCGAGACAATTAAATTTACCTTTCTATTTTTATTTATATTTTCTTATTCTGCAATGTACGAGAAGCCCCTTGGGCGTCCAACTGCTAAAGGCATAAAGAGAAATAATGTTGCCAACTTGAAAAATGATTGCTTGCAAATTTGGCAATAAGCAAACTAGCCGACAGCATATCTATAATTATCAAAGGCCAGGCTCACCTGCATTGTGCTAAGGGACCAAAATTTATATGATCCGGTTCAATCTACAATGTTATAACGCGTTTGGATTAGATCAATTTTGACAGTTGTAATCATAGTTATCAGATCCGATGCAAATGTGAATCCAAACATGCCTCTAATATCACTCAATTATGGGCAAAGGAGTGGAGGTGCTAATGGACCTTTATAATGGATGTAACAACAATGTGTCCTTTCCTAGTCAAAACATCTTTAACAACAACACAATGTTTTGCATTATTTGATTTTAATGCTTTCAACCTCACCAACTCTACCATTCAACAACTTTCCTGACTGGGCATTTATTTTGCCTCTTTATTCCTTTTTACCAATTTTAAAACGGACTGCGATTTCATTTCCAAACTCATTTCATCTCAATACACATGTTTTAACTATACATGCTTTATGGAGATAACGTAATTGTTTATTGAAAATCACATCCATCAATGGTTAGTCAAGATATTTGTGTAATTCCAATTCTCCTACTTGGAGAGAGAGAGAGAGAGAGAGCATATATTTGTTTAAATTCTGACGGAAAATGTCACTTCATTAATTTATAAATTTATATGCTAGGCTAAGGGATATTATATAATTAACAATATTAAGATTTCTTGATTTGAAGTGATTAGCAATTACCCACGAGTCTGACGAGATTATGTGGACCACTAATTAAGGGTTACATACTAATTAAGAAAATCAGCATTTGATTTGCATTGTAGTGAGAGGGGGTGAATCATTATGGCTGCTGCATTTACCTACATAATCATTGCATCTGCAAAACATTTTTCCTTTTTTTATTCTTCTTTTCACTGATGATATTTTACTTTCCACTTTGAAATAATTTTCGCATTCTCTACATAAATCATTGAATGACAAACATCTCCCTTGATGTGGATAACGTGAATGTGTATGTGGATCTGCTACATGTATTAAAAGAAGTTAGGAAATAAGGTAAATATTAATGTTTCATATTCGAATCATTTGAACATTTTTTTTTCCTTCTAATATAGCCCTATTGATTCCTAACTCTTGGATATTTCATGATTGTATTACAAGGTGATATTTCCAGCACTGGAAATTTCATGTTGTGACATGTAGTCGTAGACCAACGCGAAAAATTTAAAATTTATGTAAAATATGCATTTCCACATCGAATTCTAAGATACCCCATGAGTTCTCCAGATGTTGAAAATATCGCATCGGAACATAACTATGAAAATACTGGAATGACATATTAGGATGTAAGATGATATTTACCTAGAAAAGTGCTCTAATTGATACGAGGACTTGGGCATTTTGTGACTCAAGGATGATAAATTATTTTATCCCAATATATACTAATACTACTATGCATCGCCTGCCGTAGGTTTATCCCGCACACACCCACGTGTACCTCAATGAATGCGGTGGGTTGAACTTTTAATCGTTCATAGAATTGAACTTGTAATTTAAAATGACAAATGGAGCTTCAATTTGTAAATTCGATGGACTCAAAGATTAGAGAAAATTGGGCTATCACAGCCAGGAATAGGCTTGGTTTAGCCCAGTTTCGATTCTACCGTTGCTTTAGAGAACTTCCCTTTTTGGATGGTAGCCCATTCAGAGAAGTACTAATAATTCACCAACTCCACAAAAAACATCATGGATTTGGTCTGAATTTGGGGAAGACCCAATTTGATTAGGATACTTACTAATAAGAATAATATATTTTCGGTAAATATTGTTTTTTGTCCTTTTAAATTTTCAGTTATTGGTTTATGCTTTCTGCCAGCCACTATGATGACAAATACAAATAAACTAGCCATAATTAAGGCGCACTTGCAAACAAAACAGAAAAATAAATCAAATCAAATCAATGGAAGTTGTAATTTTTCAAGACTTTCCAAAAGAAGAAAGTGGTTTTTGGGTGTTATAGAATAACACATCCATTGTCTATTATTACAATATTTTACTACTTACTTATATCAGCCTTCAATTCAATTCAACGCACAATTAATACAAATAAAAAACAAATATTAGGAAGATTGTACATCACACTGACAGTAATCAAACATGAATCAAGAATAGGGAAATATCGAAGTTGGAAGACTAATTTAATTTTTATATAGTTTGTTGCATTAGTCTTTGAAGATGATTTATTAATTTTGGACTTAATGTTGTTTAATGTTTAGTTCTTACTTAATTCTTATTTTATTTCTCCTCGATATATCGGTAAGAGACCAAATTTTAAATCAGTTTATGCTGCATTAGTTTGGTAGTAATGGGAAAGCTATTTCGTTCTTTTATTGCGGCCAACTACTTGAAAAGGTTCAAGAAAAATAATTAATCAATAGAGACTTTATCAAGAATGTTCTCTTTAGTGTGTCAAATCTTTATATAACATTTAAATAAATGATTTCGCATAGAACGGGTTATTACTTACTAGCTGTTATTACGAAACGAAATAAGATATAAAAAAAATAATTAAGGTGGGATTTTAAGTTATGCAATACAACAAAATATCTGTAGCTTGTCCATCGTTTAATTCATAAAAATATGAATATTAGAGTATTCATTCGTTGGCATAAATTATAATATGGAAATCAATATATCGAGTATTATCAGGGTTAATTTATGGAAATCAATATTTCGAGTATTATTAGGGCTCGTTTGGTAGTCAGGTTAATATATGACGAGATAGATAAATTAAAATGAGCTTTAAGATAAAAATCTATATAAGAATTTAATGTTGTTATTTGGTAGACAAGATAAAAATCAAGATAAAAATAAGTGTGGTGTTAGGTAGGTTAGATTATATTATAGATGAGATGTAAAATGACATTTTTACCATTTTTAAAATATGAATATATTTATCTATTTCATATGATAAATTATTTAATTATTGGACAAATTTTGTTAAATTAGAAATTTATTAACTAATATAAATTTAGTTAGTTTAATTAATTAACAGGTAATTTATTAAGTTAAACTAAGATTTATTAATTAATGAAGATAAGTTAATCAAATTAATAGATTGAGATTAATATACTATTTTTTATAACGATAAAAATATAGTAATTAATGGTAGAATGATTAATTTGATAAATCTAATGATCAATTAAACTAAATTAACTGTAATGATTTTCAATAGGGTCGAAAAAATGGTCTTCCGCCTAGAAACAAAGGTCTAGCATCGCCGCCCACCTCCGAGAAGAAATCAGAAACCAATAAAAAAATGCACATAAATCCAACCACGAAGATATGCCAAAATCAAACAAAAAATATGAAGCAACCAATCAAAATCAAACGGCCAAACCCAATCGAAAAGAAATCGAAACCCAATCGAAATCGAACGGAGAAACCAGAAAATCGAACAGCTATTTTGGAAACCAATCGATCAAGAACAATGGCTCAGATTTTCTCAACGAAATCATCATAGCCTCACACCAATTTTGGAAACCCAGTCGAAATCAAACAAACAGACAAACCAGTAGAAATCTAACGGACAAACCCACTCGAAACCCAATCGAAATCGAAACCCAGCTGTCAGATTTTCTCAACGAAATCATCACCATTACCACTGGTCATGGAGTGAACGAAACCTAGATCTCCAGATTTTTTCAATTGAACCCCAGAACTAAGATTTTCTCAACAACCGGCGATGGCGGCCATGGTGCGACGACGGAAGAGAGTTCGACCCAGATCTGGAGTGACGACGAAAGAGAGATCGACCCAGATCTGGAGTGAGAGATTTGGAAGAGAGGTCAACCCAGATCTTGAGCGACGACGACACTACCGACGCAAATCACCACTACCGCCGACCACTGCCGCCTGAAGCTGCCGCATCGAATGAGATAGAGATAGTTGGCAGACTAAGTGGGTGCTAAAAATGAAAGAGACGACATGGAAATTTGGAGTAAACATTACGCTTATTGGACTAAATGACACTGATACAAAAGTGGTGCTCAACAGTGGGACATAGTGCATTTTAGGCACTGTAAATGATGGGCTGCAATAACTTATATGTGGCTAGTCGGGCCACGAGAATTTTTAACTAGGCTATTAATCACCCATTTAATATTGTAGCAACCAGATTATTTAACTAATAATGCCCTTATCAGTGCTACCAAACTCACCCTCAATATGTTGGTTTTCTATTTTTTTGGAATTCAGCAAATTGTTTTATGTTTTAGTTCACCTTTCAAATATTGTTTCCAAATTTCATTATTTGATCTTACTTGGGGAAGGGTGAATAAAGAAATTTTGTTATTAAGTTATTTTTAAAATTTTGCAAATTTTTCTTTTTTATTTTAACAATTACATTATGAACTTTTCGGAAATTATGAATTTCTTTTGGTTTGTTCGGAAAACTACGATATCGTTGTTGTCTAAAATTTGTTTATGCAAAATATGCATTAAATGTGGATTACTAAGTCCATCCACAGTGTTGAACCACAAATTATACCATAACTTAACTATTCACATGTTACGTCAACTTTTTATATTTTACCACAAATACCAACAACAATTAAACCACAAACCATACCATACCATACCATAACTTAAGTATTCATAGTCTCACCACTTACTTTTTTACTTAATCCTTATTTTATATTAATTTTCAATTTCATATATTTATTTAAATAGTGATATTTTAAAAATTAAAATAAATTATTAAAATTTTAAAAATTACATAATTAAAATACAAAGTTACATAATTGAAATAAAAAATTATATAAATTGAAATAAAAAATTATATAATTAAAATTACGAACAACTACGTAATCAAAATAAAAAATTATATAATTGAGGCATGACCTCGTTCTTCGTGTGTCCAAATTGCTTCAATGATTCTGTTGGAGTTGTCGACTTTAAAAATATCGGAATTGAGGTGTTGCACCTCGAGATGGGTTGTTGCGGGCACTTGTCGAGCTAGAGGCGCCCGTTGCATTTTCATCGGCGAAATTAGTAGCGTCGTTTGCTAGATCCTTGATTATCATGTTATGAGGGATAATACATGCACATATGACGTCGATAATGCATGATTGGTACCACAAACGCAATGGACCTTTCATGATCTCCAACGTGATGGAGTACACCAAAAGAACATTCAACATCCTTTCGCGCCGGCTCTTGCCTTTGAGCAAATAATGATATATTTGGCTTAGTCAAACACGCAATCGATTTGACAAACACCAGCCACTTCAGATAGATGCCATTAGCGATATAATAGCCCATATTACTGAGTCGATGTGTGTCCGTCAATGTGATAGTTGGCTACCAACGCATACGTCGTTAAAAAAATCTGAATGGTTCAGGACATTGATGTCATTGTTGGAGCCGTAAATGCTAAAGAATGCATTCCAGATCCATAAATTTTGGTCAACAACTGCTTCAAGAATGCATCGTTGGGTGTGAGTCCTTGTATACGCTGGTGTAGGCGCCTCTCATGCTACAGGATAATTTTTTAATTTCCAGTGCATACTGTCGATGCTACCTAGCATTGCGAGAAAGTCGTAACGCCTATCGTGTATATTCTTGAATCGTTGGGCGTCCTACACCGTCGACTTTCTCAAATATTTATCGCGAAATGCATCGATGACTCTGTGAAAAAATTGTTTGAGACACTCCCGTCCCATTATGTAGGCGATGTACATGTACTCGTCGAATAGATTAGGTGTACCACCGTACGTGAGCTTTTGTATCGCCGTCGTGCACTTCTGCAACATCAAGAGTCTATCGCGATGTGCTGCATTCGGACGTTGCTGGAAATACTCATCACGTGCCGCCAACATGTCAGTTATGTGCACGAATAGCTATCTGCGCATATAGAACCGCTGACGAAATACAGTTGCACCCCGTCGTAGCACATCAGAGAAATAACCTTCGACGAGGCATCATGTGGCATTTTCACGCTCTCGATACATGTACATCCTCGATACACGAGGCCTCGGCAATGCTACTGCCCTCGTTTCTATGTACTGTTGCATCGCCTCTACGAACTCCCCCATCAACTCCCATATGGGGTCCTCATCCGCGGATGAATTCTCGTCGGATTGATTGTCAGATGCGTTGTCTGGCAAATCATCAAATCCGTGGCAATCTATAAATTTAGGAGAGTTATGTGAAGAAATTGAAGAAGTTGGAAAATATATTGAAGAATTTGGAAGAGAAATTGAAGAATTTGGACGAGAAATGGAAAAGTTGTATTTATTTATAGAAGGGGAAAATTGATTCCTAACGGTTATTAAAAAAGAATGTTGAAAACAGTAAAAGAAATTCAAATTTTGGTCAGCGGGTCCGGCGCTGACCGTTGCACCTCATGCGCATGTATCGTGCACATGCTTACGTGACTAGTCCGAAGGCGCGAAGGTGGTGCTCGCGCGCGCCAGGGTTAAGGCGTGCTCCTACCTGCTTCCAAGATTCGTCCAGTAGTACACGGCCCGACACCCCTCCACAACGCCAACCCGCAACCCACGGCTTCGATCCGGTGCAATTTTTGCACCATTGCTAATGCCCTAAGGATATTTTTGTCCTTCTAGTGGTGAATATATTTTTCTTTAGAAAATTTTAATAGCGGATTTTAATTCGTTGTGTGAGGTTGCCAATAAGATTTAGCTCAAGTTGCTAAGTTAATGAATTACGAGATTCTCCTTAGCGACATGTCTTGGATTTAATATCACATACGTACGGATATTGTTTTATCTTATTTAATGATAGTGGTCCTACTACGTATGGTGTAGTGGTCATGACTACGTACGAGCATAGGTTGATAAATAAAAAAACATAAACATTACTTTATTCAATTAAAAAACTTTAAGAAATACAAGATCCAAAAATGTCGCTTTCTCATGTTAAGCAGTTAAGCAGAGGCAGACATGTCGACATGACACCTCAGTTAATGCAGTATTAAATTGATTTCATTATTGTCCTGCGATAAAATTAATTGCTCTATTATTCAATAAGTTCATTATATACGCACCTGTAGAAAAAATGGATTTTTTTTTCTTTTAATCCATCAACAACTAATTCATTATATCGTTAAGAGTTACGCTAGGGCGTCGCCGTCTCATATTTTATTAGACAAGAAAAAAGTTTCAATCCATAATTACTATGAACTGAATTGACAAATTAAATAAAATTTGCGCAATGTCAACTTATTTAATGAATCACAATCGTCTACGGCAGCTTTTCACTCTCAGATTGGTATTTCGATCATAAGAGTAATATATAACTACATACCCCACCTGAGAGAAAAATAAGAAGTGTTATTTGAAAAATATTAATTATTGTAAGAAAAATATGAAGCTTACTATTCTTAATTATTAATGTTATATAAGATTGGTGAAGGAATGGCGGCAACACCGCAAAAGGAAACTCTTTGAAGTAGTTAAACCATCAAACTTTATGAAAGAGAATCTCTCTTGCATTCCATAAAAAAATTTAAATAAACATTAATCATGCTTATTTATTTAATATGATTACTGAAAGTTTAATTATCTGAGAATGTATTCAACCGAGATTAATTTGTGTCCAATTACACAAAGTGAAGCATCTAGATTACCTGTAAAAAACAGTAAAGCACGATTATTTGGTATGATATGACAATCACATTGATCCATTATCACAAAAATTGTGTGAGGCATGAAAATTCGGATCCCAAAATTAGTACTACTATTTAATTTTAACTAATGGGAAATCTGTTGTGTTTATATGTAGATTTCATTGACTATTAAGCAATTTAAATTTCAAAAACTCAGTTACATCATTAATGATCATTAATATTTTGTAGCTTATGCTTCTTTATCTATAATTTACGTTGATTTAGTTGAAGATTTTATAATAACGGTCAATATTTCCTAAAATTCCCATACATTTCGACTCGAGCGATCCATCTACGGTACCTTGACGATGCAGTTATTATTTTGTTTCCCTTCCTACGCCTAGAATAATTAATCAATTATGCTTTGATTAAATAAAAATTTGGAATATGGTTTGGTGGATTTTAGTGTTTTAGGTGGCTGCTTTCGAGCGATTTTTTTTTTTTTGTGTGTGTGTGTGTGAGTGTCTTTGTTTTTCTGGTAAAGGTTTGTTTATTTAGAATTAAATTTAATACTGCTGCACTCATTGTATAAAATTAACGAATATTTTAACATTGTTACTTCTGTACAGCACTCTAATCATTTGAAGTCATTTTCATGACTTGGAAATTTTTGTAGTTTGTTAGGGAGTTCTTGAAAGAATATGGCAACAACCCTTTTGTTTTGTTTAAGTTTATGAATAAACTTTTTATGGAGTTGCGGTTTCTCCTGCAATCATATTTCTGTAAGGTGGGAAAGAACCAAAATATTCATACAAAAGTTGAAATCTTTTACTTTTTGGAGAATAATGGTTTTTTATTTTTTTTAGTTCCACGTTTCCTGTGATTTGGTGAGTAGCTGTTTTTCCATTGGTTTCTGGTCAAAATTAGGCTGTGAGCCTCTTCAATGACCTTATATATTTCTGATATAAGACTTCGAATTTTTTCCCAATCAGATTTCAAGATTTTAGCACTGAATTTTCAATGTTGATCAAGACTGAAGACTGATTAGGCCTCCTTTCAGGTTAGCATAGTCCAACATCAAGTTATATATATATATATATATATATATATATTTATTTATTTTAATAAAAAGGGTTGCTTCATCGCATCGATCATGCTATGTGTAATTTTTGTTCCATTTGTAATCGATAGCATGAATTCTCAGGTTGAATTTAGCCTTAGTTTTTGATGCTTGAAAAAGGGTCTGGGCTCTGATGATCAAATTGGCTTATATATAGATGATTTGATAAAATTATTCTTGATTTCTTGCTGAAATTAGAAGAAGCTGAGTATTTGATTTTACTTCTTATGTTGATTGATAAATGCTCACAATTTTCTTGGTCAACAGCTATATTTTGCTTCTGATTTCCACCATTAACATGTCACCTTGGACTATAGAACTTGAAAAGCTCAAGATCTTCGTTGAGCATTTATCAAACACTAACTCTCTTGTTCAATAATTTTCCCATAGCATGTTTGCTGCATTGGCTCCATTTGGTATGAGGAAGCTCTAGCTGTGCCTATGGGTAGCTGCGTCTCTAAGCCTAAGAGAAAGCTGAAATCAAAGGCGAAACACATCTATAGGTCATGTAAAATCCGCAGAAAGACAGCTCGTTCAAGTGTCATAGCGCCTATAGACCAACCCCCTGATGAGGGTGTGTATGCCGATGAATTCTGTTTCCATGATTATGTTATGGTTGACATTCCAAATGGTGGGACAGCAGTCTGCAGAAGGTACGACGTGCAGAGCCCCGAATTCCAGTTTCCTGAGGTGGAACCAAGCCACAATCAAGCTGTTGCAGACAGTATGTTCCATCACATATAATTCCATTAATAGCAGTTCAAGATATATCACAAGTGTTTGAGTAGTTAAGGTTATGAATATGAGCATTAGAAATTCATCACTTCATTTGTTATTTAGCAGGAATATCGCGAGATGAAGTATGGTTTGATACTCTAAGCATCCTTGATTCTGATACCGATGAAGATTTTGTCAGTGTAGTTGGAGGTTAATTCTTGATCCATTGTAGTTCTATTCAATCAACCAGCAACCGAGTGATTCACTTCGTTTGCTCGTTGCTTCATTTCAGACTGTTTCTCATCCTCAGGCAGTCACACTGAGAGCAGCATCAATGGCTGTAATGAACAAAATATCGACTTTTCTAACTTGACAAAAGCTGATGGTGATGGTGATGCATTAGCCACCATTAAAATAGGCTTACACCATTCAGAAGAAACGAACTGGGATTCTTGCTCGGCTCAGTTTGTTCCATCAATAGACATGGCTGACATAAAACAGACCCCGTCTGACCAAGAAGGGTCGATAACTAGAACAAGAAAGAAATCGGCAGTCACCGTGGTTGCTGTAAGAAGGAAATCTGATGATGGAGATGCTCCAGCTGGTTTCTGTGAGTAAAAAAGTTTTGATCTCAGCCTTATCTATCGTATCTAGACTGGTATACTCAGTAGATGCTAATGATACGAGTATTTCCCACAGGTTCATCAGAAAAATATTTATTCAACCCAAGCGGAGGGTTCCTCATACCTAAGTCAGTGGGAGAGAAGCCATCTCGAGGCAGTTGGTGTCACGTCTTGCCTTCTGCATTCAAGCTGCGGGGCGAAAATTATTTCAGGCATGCTTCCTGGTTACTACATGCATCATGACCTCTACTTATTTGTACTGTTATTTCATTGTAATTTTTCCGATGCAGAGATAAAAAGAAGTATCCTGCTGCCGACTATAGCCCTTATATACCTATTGGTGTCGACTTATTCGCCTGCCCTCGGAAAATACATCATATAGCAGAGCACATTGAACTCCCTAATGTTAAATCATACCATGAAGTGCCTTCACTACTAATTGTAAACATACAGGTACTACATTTGTGTTTTTTTCTTCCGTTTCCGTTACTAGTAGCTGAAAAAGTGCTATATTATTTTATCTCAAACTGCAAGAATTCAAATCTTGATGTTTTATTATTGCAGCTTCCTACTTATCCTGCCTCAATGTTTCTTGGAGATACTGATGGGGAAGGGATGAGCCTTGTTGTTTACTTCAAAGTGTCCGAGAATTTTGCCTCCGACACTCCTCCAAAATTTCTCGACACATTAAAGGTGCTCAAACCTTTCTGCCTATCTCTATAAAGATCTTATACCTATTTCCTTTTTGTGTTCCTAATTTCACCTTGTTCTTTGTTCTTGATGATCTTCTTGCAGAGCTTCTTTGTGAATGAGATGGAAACCGTGAAGAGTTTTGCAAAGGAAGCCGTCGTTCCTTACAGAGAGAGGCTAAAGATCATGGTTAATCCTGTGAATCCTGAAGCCCTTGGTTTGAGCTCTACAGAGAGGAAGCTTCTGCAAGCATATAAGGACAAGCCCGTGCTTTCGCGTCCGCAGCATGCTTTCTACAAGGTGTGTTCCTCTCCATCAAGGAATGATTTTTGCAGTTGTTTGCAGTGTGATTTCTTAAACAGTTGCCGTATGTTTGCAGGGGCCGAATTACCTTGAAATCGACCTAGATGTGCATCGTTTCAGCTATCTATCGAGGAAAGGACTTCAGGCGTTTCGTGATAGGTTGGAACATGGGGTTCTTGATCTGGGACTGGCAATTCAGGTTGTCTTTTTTACTACATTTCCATTTTTAGATTATTAGAACTAGTAGAATTGGACATTTGTTTAAGGTTTCTGAGGTAAGGACAGTGATGTTTATGTTTTGGCACCTTTTTGTGACTTCTGTTATGAACTGATGCAGGCACAGACACCTGAGGAGCTTCCTGAGAGAGTTCTCTGCTGCGTTCGACTTAACAGAATCGATTTTGTGGACATTGGACAGATGCCTACTCTTGTAACTCGAGACGACGAGCAGTGAGCTCTGGGAGAAGATTCTGCTTCCAAGAAATGAAGATTTGAGCCTCAAGAATGCGTTGGAAAACTGATGCCTTTTGATGGGGTTGAATATGATGGGTGCAGGAGAAAAAAAAAAAGAAATTAATAAATAGGAAAAATGCTGATCTCAGTGTAGCTTGAATCTGAATTGTGTAGTCAGGTGCTGAAGCAGCAGCTACAATTTTTCTCTTGGCCCACGTTTAATCAAGAACGACGGAGTGATGTGGGGCCGATTCCATCTCGTATTTCACTTCATCAACAAGAAAGAAAACAAAACTGGACTATCTATCCTATATAAGAACCATACTCACAATTAACAAATCTTCTTTATTTATTTTCTTCCAAATGCAGATGGTTTTCACAAAGAATATACATACAACTGAATTTCTGTAACTAATCTGAAAGCATTTGTGTGTATCCTAGTTTCTATCTTTGTATATGTTTTGTGTCAAATGAAAGCTTAAACTTACCTATTATTTCCAGTCACTTTGAGAAAAGATATGTTATCCTGTTCTTCCTTCATACGTGGAAGCCCATTAGGTTGCTGCTCGTTACGCCCGTATCTCTCAGTAAGGGGTCTCAACTGTGAAGCAGCAGCATTAGCACTGCTGTGGCTGCTCGCCCTAGCAGCATGAATGTCGTGGTTGTGCTTCCCCTCGTACGTTGTTATCACAGCTTCGGCATCGGTTGCTGCTCTTCTCCACATGCTTCCGCACATTGCAACCCTGGCTTGTGCACTTGTAGTAGCTTCTGCAATTTCAAACATGAGAGAGAGATAAAAGAGACAGAACGCAAGAAATGATGTTTTACCTTGTATAAGGATTCCCCTTAACAACTTTCTGTCCATATTTTCGCCACCTATAGCCATCATCCAAAGAGATCAACTTCACTTGTTGTCTGAACAATGATCCTAGGCTCTGTAACCATACGATGAGACGACGAGGCTTCCTCAACACGTCTGCAAAAAGATTCAAACAGGAAAACACACAGATATAAGTAGCACAGTTTCAAAAATACTCATTGAGACACAACCCCTAGCTCTACCTTTTCTTGGATTCGTGTTCATCTTCGTCTCTCCCACTCACTCGCTCTCCCTCAACATCTCCGGCTACTTCCTCGCTGTCACTTGACTCCGACACACGTTCAGTAGCAGAGTCCTGCTCTGTCTTGAACTCCAGTTTCGAACTATCTCTAGTACACTTAGCTGGGCAGGTGATTGTGCTGCCCTTTGTAGATGATCTCGGTTATCTGACCATCGAGAGAGCGCTCTACTTTCTTCTTCACCCCCAGTTGTAGCCAACATCTGCAGGCTCATCAACTACCAAGTTACTAGGTTGGGATTTCATATCAGTGTGTGAAATCTCGGATGATTCTTGCACATGAGGAGGGGGCGTCTTGTTGCAGAGAAAAGGTCGATGAGGATGGGAAACCGGGGGAAAGTGATGAGCCTGTGCAGTCATCTGTGCTAGGAAATGTTGGTGAGGAAGACCTAGCATACCCTATTTCAATCAAGTGAGCACATAACATACGAAGGGTAAGACTGTTTTCATCCAAGAACTTTTGATAATAAGAACTCAACTCTCAATGATTCTAGAAATTGGATTCCCAACAACATTTATCAGCAAGATCAGGTCAAATGTAAAGAACTAAAGAATTCAATACCATGCCACTTAATTATCTCAACATTATGCACAAAAGTCTTTTCTTCCAATAACAACAAATAAGGAAACATTTGGTAATTTCCATTGTATGCCCCCTAGAAAATTCTTCATATATATCAAGAAGGTACGAGCTCTCTTTCAGGATTCCGACATATCATGCAGATGTACTAATGTATGTTCTATCATGAAATGAAGAACAAATTTGTACCAAAGTTCCATGTCTCAAATCAATATCCATACTTTGACTATGCTCCTGGAATTTAAGCTCAACTAAAACGTTTACCCTCACTAATCATTGCCATGACTGATTTTCTTTCCCTTCATAGTTCCATTAGTGAGCCTCTAAACATCCAACAATTCTTTCTTGCAATCCATTTATCCTTAGACAATCAAAACATCAAGAATCACAACAAAATACAAATACAACAAACAGTAGATGGCGCATACCTGCGAAGATGGGAAAAACTGCTGCGAATCGAGCAAGCTAGCGGGGCTCAGACCGGGTGGAACCGTGAACATTGCCAGCGGCTGCGACACCACCAACCCCGCCTGCATATTCTGCTGAAACATAAACTCGCCGCCGCCGACTGCTCGACGCTCGGCATGGCGCCGGCGAGCAGCTGCGGAAACAAACGGCAGTAGCCATTGGGGTCATTCTCTGGGAAGAAGCTCGAGAGCAAAGTCATCGGGCCCGGGCTCACGGCCTTCCCGCCCATGAAGAAGCTCCCTACTGAACTTTCCGGCGGCAGAGTAATCGCAGGCCTCGACGGTGGCAGGGCGATTCGTTTTCGGTCATTGACTTGCAAGTTTATTTGACTTTGGAGGTTTTTGCTTGTTTCAGGCTTCGACAAAATAAAACATGGTCCGTTTGTTAGATAATAAAAATAATATTGTTCGAGAATAATTTCGAAGAGATAAATTATTTATTTTGTATGTTGAAATATTAAGAAAAATTATTAAAATTTTAAATTTATATTAAGTAATTAAATTCAATTAACTAATGAATTTAATAAGTAAAATAATTTTTTTAATTAAATTATTAATTAAGAATAATAAAGATTGTAGTAATAATAATAATAATAATAAGATACTACAACATAAAGTAGGATTTATAATTTTAAAATCGTATATAGATTTGCTTAACAAGTTATTATTTGAGAACAACAACAACAACAACAACAACAACAACAACAACAACAACAACAACAACAACAACAACAACATAATAATAATAATAATAATAATAATAATAATAATAATAATAAAATAAATAAATAAATAAATAAATAATACAATTATTATAATAATAGTTATTATTATTAAGTATGATCCATAATTTTTAAAATTAAATTAAAATTTTATTAATTGATAACAAATATTAACAATAAATAATAAATAATAAAATAATTATAATAATAGTAACTATAATTATTATTATTATTATAATACAATAAGTATTATAGTTTGTATTTTAATAAAATAATAAAAATAATATTAAAAGTCTAAATATGTAAGAATCCTGAAACTAAGAAAAAAAATTAATAAAAGTTAGGGAATAATGTGTTTAGAAGTTTTATCACTTTTCTTGTTAGATAAAAAATTAAATACACACATAAATTTAAAAATTATGAATCAGATTACTATCACCAGAATCCTGCCAAATAAACGGGCTCCAAAGTAAAACAAAGTGATGATATGAATAGAGAAAGGAACTCCGAATTTTATGTCAAAACTAAGTTATGAGTTACTAAATTCACGAATTTAATTTTGACCCAATTTTAATTGTTAATCATTTTTATCACTCAAGGACAAGGTAAGTCGGGCTCCGACATTAATACTATATGACCTAGCTAGTGAGTGATTTTAACAAATACATAATAGATTTTCTTACTAATTACAACAAAATCACGCCATTTCATTTGAATTCGTCCATGTGCAACTGACGTTGAATAGCTTTATTAAGAATTTCCAAGTAAAAAAAGGAAAAACTGAATTTTGAATTTGGGCTAGGAAACTGCCTGTCAGATTATCACAACTTACAAACTGAAGAAGTTGTCTAATAGTAGCCTAGTAGCCTATTTTTAAAAATCGCGTCGGACTTGTGATTATATTCAAATGTGGTGATGTCTTTGGTTTTGTTATTTGTGGCATGTCGATTCGGTGACAACAACTACACATAAGACTCTTATCGTAGA
The DNA here is from genome assembly GCA_034509125.1 of Monilaria moniliformis. Lineage (NCBI taxonomy): Eukaryota > Viridiplantae > Streptophyta > Magnoliopsida > Caryophyllales > Aizoaceae > Monilaria > Monilaria moniliformis. Next base: position 4,394 of record JAYDZE010163450.1, on the reverse strand, counting down.
AAAATAGGGGATGCTTAATAAATAAACTAAAAGCGCAATTCAATTTGTAAAAAGCTTCCTCTCCAATCCATAAATCGGAGAGTTGGAATCATTTTGGATGTTTGTATGGATGAAATTTTGGTTTTAAAGCTTTAGAAGCTGGATTTGTAGCTGTGAGTTTTAATCAGCAATCGTGCATATAAATTTGATGTGAAGGAATTTTTGAATGACCAGCTTCAAACTGTATGTTTCCATTGTGTAGTACATTCTCTCAATCTGAGGTAAAATCTAGAACTAATTATGCCTGCATAACAACGTCGCAGGTGTTGCATGGGATGCTGTTCTGGATACTCTGGTTTGATATTTCTGTATATTCTGTAGTCAAGATATATCTAATAACAAGTCAATTCTAGTGTGAATTGGTCCCAACTTCAAACTGGTCATTACCTCTCATACATTTGGATAGGAGAAAGCATAATCATGGATCTTTTCTTAATAGGAGTTGTATCTCATAATTTTCAAAATATTTCAGGTTTTGTTAGTGCTCCGATAATATATATTCCATGTGATAAAATCCACAACTTTGTTGTATGCTGCATGCGTGAGACGAAAAAACATATATGTTTATCCTATACACTACTCGCTGTTAGACAGATTTTCTGGGGTGTATGACAGCCCACCAACACAACCGGATGCAGTGCTTCTTAGGGAAATCGGTGAGTCTCTGACTGTAGTGCTATAACCCAGACTGGGTCGAGTATCTGCTCATGTCAGCTTCACTCACTCTTTGAGCTAAAGGATGACTCATGTCTAATATTGCAGCTGTGCACGAAGATGGGAGCTGGTCGGTGCTGCTACCTAAACTGCAAGACCAAGGTCAGTGAAAAAATATAATTGAAATTGTAATTTAGTCCCAGTAGGAGCTAAGCTGCTTTTTTTAATTCTCTTAACAACCTACTCTTCGCATCCAAGACACAATTTACTGATGGGAATATTATTCCCACGATCTTTGACAGGATCGGGCATAGCTTTATGCTGATTCCATCACCTTGATCAATGAAGATTAAGTCTAAGTTTTAGAGGGCTTCGTTATCTTACATACACCTCTCTTGTATGACTCCTTGTTACTTTTGATAAAACTTACAAGAATAACATTCTTTTTTAACTCCAGCAATTTATTTCCAACAGTTGAAATAAGAGTAGCAGCACATGATACAACTGGAGGCATCGTCCAAAATAACAGAAGCTGCTATGATTGCCAAATTGGGAATTGATGTCTACATAGTCAAGGTACTTTAGCTACCGAGCAACTGTGTTTTTTTTTATTATATTTCTTTTTCCTTCTCCATATCAAACCAACCTGCTTGTCGGTCCAACCATGCAGGCAGTGACGTAGTACTCGGCAAGGGCTGTAAAAGGACCACTCCCAGAAAATATACCTGATGAGTGGCTTGGGAATGTCACCCGCCTCGCCAACTGGAACAGAAACAATAAGGGCCCTCATATCATTGAGGCTTCAATTTAGCCTTGCTTGTTAAAACCATTATATATTGCATGTTACACTGATATATAAGTTGAAGCTCTCGTGGGAACTCAATTCCCATAAATCTTATGTTACTGTTATCAAATTACATGGGGCTTCTAACATTCATATCAATATTCAAGATAAACAAGTGTTGAGACTGTACATAATACAGACTTACAGTAACATCAAAATCTCCCATTTATGCACCCTCGCTCGATATATTTTCTCCTCTGCCTCTCCCATTGTCTCGGGGAAGGAAGCTAAATCAGCTATGGATAACTATGATACAAACTCAAAAACCATTCGTGCCCTTGCACGCAAATCACACACACTAAAACACACACAAATTCTCTCTAGCTTTCGAAGTGCGTTGGAATTGTTCTCGCCGATTTGTGAGTTTTTCTCTTGCTTTTTGTGTCGTTTGTTGTTGCTTGTTTGTCGTTTTTTGTTGGTTTTGTTTGTCTTGGTCGTCGTTGGTTTTTTCCGGCGGCGTTTTGTGGTGTTTCATTTTTTTTTTGCGTCTTTTTTCATTTTTGTTCGTCGTCTTTTTTGCTTTGTTTTGCCATCTTTTCTTTGCTGGTTTGTGTCGTCTTTGTCTTGTGTGGTCTTCGTTTTGTTTCGTTTGTGTTTGCCGTGTTTTTTCGGTTGTGTCTTGTCGTTTTTTCGTTTTTGTTTCGTTTGGTTTGTTGGTGGCTGGTTTTGTGTGTGGCTGGTAGCAGGTTTGTGGCGGCTGGAAGTGTTTTTGTGGGCTTGGTTGTTTAGAAAGGAGGTCGCAAGGTTGCGGCCATGGCGGACCCGCCGCCGCCGAACTTGTTGTACGAAAAAAATGAAGAAAAAGAGTGCGATGTAGAGATAGAAGATGCTGCCATGGAGGAAAACTTGGCAAAACCTGGGAGTCTTGGTAATGAAATCCTCTCGTTGAACTCCTCCACGGACGAAGAGGACGAAGATTTCGATGTTGAACAAGAGGACAGTCATCTAGCCATGTCACAATCCGACCAAGAAGAAGACGATCTCCTTGACGAAGAGTTCGACGCAGAGGAAGAACTTCGAGAGCTTGAAAAGGAGCGTCGGGAAGAAGAACGGCGAGCTCTCGGCGTTTGGGACGATGAGTCGGCAACGGCTCACGAAATAGAACGGCATCATGAGACGCTCATCAACCGCAAGTCGAGAGTTTCGGCTGTCGTCAATGCTTGGCCAAACATGGTGATGGACGGTTCCGAGCCTCCGGCTAATGAGGATGCGAAAGAGACGAGCTTGAACACCAACAACAATGAGCTAAAAACGGCAAATGGTGGGTGGTTGGTTGAAGCTCCAAACAAGTCTGACAACAAGCATCCGAAAAGTAGGAATGGCACATTTCGTTCAAGTCACGTGACGAAGCAACAAGCTGTTGCGTCCGAATGTTGGGCGGCTAAAAGCGACGTGCGGAGTCTGCCAATGTCAACACCTACCGCGGATATGCCTCTAGCTAGCCCATCGCCTGCCTTGGATGGTGACATGGCCACAAAAATTGACTGGGTTGGTACGGAAGAAGGAATTGTCCATGCTGCTTCTCCCACTTTTAGCGGGAACCTCGAAATGGTGCAACCTACTTTCCCCATTGCCGCTCAGCCCATCGGTGCTTTTCTATCGGAAGAAGATGGCCTACTTGACCTCCATGCCGCCCAGCCTCTTCATTCACACCCGTTGCCGGAACCAGGTACGATCAATAAAATCTTTGGCCCAACATCCTCGGTCACTCGGTTCACAACCACAAACTTCTCCATCTCCATACCGTGCGCACCCTCGCCAAACCTCCAGAAAAAAAACCCCACATCTGCCAACGGCCCAACTAATTCCCCCAAGCCCAACACCCACTCAAACTTTAACGCCCAAGATTTTAATTTGTCTCCCCTAGCCCAGCCCAACTTTAACGCCAATTCATCCTCACTAAACTTCGGCGCTCAAGCCCAGATTGAAGCCCTTTCCATAAAAAAAATAAAAATAACCCAGCCCAAAAATAAAAATAAAAAGCACATCCCAACAAATGCTTCCACCCACTTCGCTACGGCCCAAACAAATAATAGTCCCTCGCCCAACACTGCCCAGCCCATTCAATTTCCAGCCCAATCCAGCAAAAAATCATCCTGTCTTAAGCTCACCAGCTCGCCGTCGAATGAAATCTCTAGTGAGACGACACCGCCCCCCCTCTGCCGGCAAGCTTCACACAACGAACAGCCAACTTCCTCAAATACCTCTCAGCCAAATGCCACCTCCCACTTACCGCCGGTAGGACAAGTTGTGGACGGCTTTCTTTCGAAGGATTTTCCTCCGCTGCCTAATTCCGCTTCAACATCTCGACCCCATCGCCTCCCAAATTCCATACTCTCACCTCGGCAAAACAAAGAAGATGGAAAGGAAATGCATGCAGCCTTTGTTTCTAGCCAAAATGAGGCTTTTAAAAAGCCACTAAATCCTCAAATGAGTGCATGCATTGACACGCATCAATCCCCACTTTTACACGTGGACCACCTTTGCCAAGATATGGAAATTAACAAGGAAATGGAAGTGGGTGACTCTGAGATGGTGGACCCCCCCACGTATCAATTCTCGGGGTCCACCTCCACCCGCCGGCCCGCCGGGTGGGTCAAGGTGGCCCCCCTAAAAAAAAAAAAAAAAAAATAAAAATAAAAAAATAAAAAAAAAATAAAAAAAACCCTAAACCCCCATAATTTCTTCGTTCCTTGTCCGATTCGGGCGATTCACGTACCGACGGAAACGACTTTACGAGGGGAAGGGGCCCGCGGGGTCGAATTTGCATTTCAACGCCCTTAAAGCATCGAGCTATTTCGGCACGTAAACGAGCAAAATCAGAAATTATGCACAAACTTGTTTTGCCCATATCTCC
>JAYDZE010163339.1:0-22034 GCA_034509125.1 Monilaria moniliformis | reverse complement strand
TGGTCCGTGTGTGTGATACCGTTTGTGACATCACTTATTCGGTGGGTTTACCTATCGAGTAAGGGGTGTTACATTTATAAATAATTTTTATTATTTTAAAATAAACGGAACTTTTATAACACAAATGCCCAACTAAGGCCCTAAAAAAATAATAATCTACAATTAAGATCAGCCGAAAGAAAGGCGCAAAATATTCTAAATCTAACCCAAAAGTAAGGCCTAAAGAAATAATCTTTAAAAAAAACAAGTAGTTTATTGTTAAACCATTACTAGATATTGTATTAATGCATCATATTCATTTTTCTTATTTTAAATTATTGGACAATATATGAGACAAAAATTATATTTTTTTGAATTCATCATTTTTCATAGTAAAATCTTTATGTTTCACAGCAAATTCACCATGTTTAAAGTTTGTAGCGTACTTCATATTTCAAAATGAGTTTTTAGCATAACCATTTTCTATACGCGTACGCGCGTGCACGTATAATGAATCATTAATATTATGTTGCTTGATAAATGTCTATTTAACTAATGTTGAATGTAAAATTAGATATCTTATCATGCACTTTTTTAGTAACAACTCATACACATTCTACATACACATTCGAGACTATTTAAGTTCTTAATCTATTGATTGGAGAGAAGACGTTTTACTAACTGAGCTGTATGTTTTCGTCAATCATGAATGTTTTGATAAACTAGAGAATGTATATATTCAAAGATATTAGATATGCAAATTAAAGCAAACTTATGATATAACAATGTTTTAGCAATTTTTATTGTATAAAAAAAATAAAAAAAAAATATAGCTTATTCCACACTAGTCCATTTTCTTGATTTTACCCCCTTAAAAGAAGGCGCTATGTATGTCCAAGAATTGGGGCATGACTTTGAAGAGCAAGTGAATTACGCAACTTTGTTGAATAATTGTCGGAATTTGCCTCAAGTCATCACTTGTCATTCGCCTCAGATGAAATTTTTTTTTGAAAAAATTGCCTAATATACTCTTATTATGTATTTAATTATAAGGGTAATAATGTAATATGATGTATTAATGATGATGATGATAATAATAATAATAATAATAATAATAATAATAATAATTATTATTATTATTATTATTATCTCAAATCAATAACAAGAAACTACGAAAGAACTCTACTTTTGGTCAAATTCTAAAAATTTAAGTTAATACAAGAGAATATTAAACTAGAGTTGATTGAGATGATATTTTCATAATAATATAAATATTAATCTCTTATTAGAAAATCATAGAGATAATTCTAAAGATAAAATGCAAATAATATTTATCCATTAAAACAATTATTTAGAGCAATATTACATACATTCTCGTGAAGCTTTTAAAAGTTACATGAATGAGATGGATATCTTAAGTGATATCACTTGTCAAATGAAGAAACTTCTAAATATGTATGTGTAAATAAAAGTAATTTATTGTTATATTTTATATATGCTAAATTGTATAACCGTTGATTAAAACATATATTAAAAAGATAAATATAACTATAATACTAATAAGTTATCTATATTTTAATCATTTTTATACGCTGCGAGTGCATGTACTTTCTGCTAGTATATTTATATATATGAAAATAGAATCTTGTGTTAAAGGACTATATTTTTACTCATTTTCACTCTTTTCACATATTTTCTAAGATAAATAATTTTTCCTCTATTTTTACTTCAATTTATAATAATATTATAATAAAGTATTAGTGTGATAATATATTTTCTCATTTTTCTATATATGTTCCATCGTAGAGAATATGAGATAAAAAAAGATGGAGACCACTGAAATATGATTTAAATCAATATTATGTTGTTTAATTAAAATTCTACGATCTTTAGATTATAAATCAAGTTACAATAAAATTCGATGTGACTCTTAACCTAATTTACCAGATTAAACCACTCGTGGGAGGTATTTCATTGTTGATTCCGTCGCAGATTGATATTTTTTTTAGTGTTCTACAACCTTGTGACCCTTAACCTAATTTACATAAAGAATAAATTTGGGTAAAATATTAAATATAGACCTCTTATTATTTTATTCGGCAATTTACAATTAAGAATGAATTTAATTGCAAAATGGTTCTTTAAAGTGTAGATATCATAAATAATTTTCAATTTGTTGAGGGATCAGATTAAAATAACCAACATTAAGTAAAATAAAAATTGTCCAAACTGATACGTCTTTCATTTGCAAAAAGCAGGTGATGATTGGTCCACATCTTTGACTTCATCCTCCTCGTGTAAAATTTCACATACCATGCGCTATACTTCATTAGTCCATAAAAAATATTCTTAGTATTTAATTGCATGAATTTTAATAATTTATGAATGGAGAAAGAATTCGACATTAATTTATAATGCTTGTGAGCAAAGAAAATGTCAACTTTATACTTTCAATCAAATACTATCAAATTTATGTTGTCATTTGTAACGATGTTGTTTAATCTAGCAAGAATGCTATATTTTATATGAAATTGGTTTTAATATAGTTGACAAATAATACCCGATTTAGCCCGATCCAATGGGTCGGGTTGGACTCAGGAAAAATAGTCGAATCCGACCCGATAAAATTACATTATAAATTATTTTTCAGATAGGATTGAGTTCTGAAAAATTAGATCCAATCGGATTTCGAACCCGGCTAGGCTAGCCCAGAGCTCTCCTTCGTTCCAATGGGCGGCTCAAGCTGGCCTAACCCGATGACTTTGCCAGCTCTTGCTATTATCAATCTATAGAGGCAAAATTGACACTTATCCCTTTCATTGGGATAAAACAATACATTATCCCTAAAAAATAATACTACATGTTAGACATAATCTAACAGCTAGATTAGTAACAATGTTCTAATTTCATTTAAATCACGAAGTTCGATAATATTTTCAATTGAAATTTAAAAATATAGCAAACAAATACCTAATTTTTTTTAATTTTTAATATTTCCATATTCTTCCATATACTGTTTACTTTGCTACTCCTCTTTCACCATTTTGAGCCCTTCCCGTTATATATATCACTCTCTCTCCTCCCTCGCATTTTCCCTCCTTTCCCTCTCCATTTCTCTCATGGAACAACCATAAACAAAATAAAACCAAACAAAAACCATAATTCTGGCGGCCATGGCCGTGGAGCTCATGATGAGCTACAGAAACAGCAGCTTCGTTTCTCAATCGGAAGAAACCGCCGCCACAGAAGCCGCTTCCGGCGTCGACAGGGTCGAGAACCTCATCAGATTGTTCTCTTCTTCCCCCGGCGACGGAAAGGCGGCTGATAAATTCAAGAAAGTGATATCTTTCCTGGGCCGGGCCCGAACCGGCCACGCCAGGTTCAGGAGAGCCCCCGTGACCACCGGTTTGCCCGCGGTCTCATCATCCTCTTCTCCGAACTCCGGCGAAGATGGCGGCGGCGGCGGCTATACTAAAATCTACTGCCCCACCCTCAGTCAGCAGGTTCCGCCGCCGGATTTCCACCACACGGCGGCAGCGGTGGAGAACATTAGCTTCTCTTACTCACGCGCCAACTCCTTTGTCAATTCGTCGCCGTTCGCGAAGCCGCCGCTTTCTTCTTCCTCCTCCTTCAAGAGGAAGTGCGCTTCGTCGGAAAACGGCGCCTCCGGCACGTGCAGCGGCTCCTCCAGCCGCTGCCAATGCTCCAAGAGAAAGTGAGTTCCTAATTAAATTTTATTATAATTATGTGTGTATTGATGTATTGGAAAAATAGATAATGTCATGTCCTTAAAATTTCTGTTTATTTAATGAATTATAGTTAAGAATTAATAAATTATTAATTAAGAATTTATGAATCCTAATTAAATTTAATTAAATGAACGTATAAATAAATTTAAATTGGGATTTTTTGTGTTGAATGATATTAGGAAATTGAGGGTGAAGAAGGTGGTTATGGTGCCGGCGATGACCATGAAAATGGCTGACATCCCACCTGATGATTACTCGTGGAGAAAATATGGCCAGAAGCCAATCAAAGGTTCCCCACATCCTAGGTAATTAATTATTAATTCTAATTTTTTATATTCAATTTCACTTATTTGATTTTCTCTATTGCAGTGGCAAACTATATATGTTCATGTAAATCATCCTAAATTGGGTCCGAAAAGTGAATAGAATCATATACAAATGAATATAACGAAGACGAAGTGTATTTCAATTGATAAGATATTATTTTTTTAATCAATAAATTTAGAATTTAAATCATCACATGTAACTTGTAGTAATAAAAAAAGTTTAATTTCCACCAAACGTAATAGAAAAATATTATTTTGATTAATTTATCAAATGCTAGTAATTAGAATAATAATATTTTTTTTGATTAATTTAAATATCAAATGCTAACTGGAATTATTTGAACCCCTGATTTGTTTAATTAGGTCGGTTTCTCCAATTTATATGCTCGAAAATAGATCAAATGAAATGAATATGGCATTTATTTACTTCAATAACCTTTTTTCTTTAATAAATCAATTTTTTCGATTTTATTATTGAACTTATATTCATATATACTTAACTTAGTTCTTCTTCAAAGTGTCCCATTTTGATTTTTCTCTATTGTTGTTTCACATTCCAAAATTTGAAAGTAAAATTACAACATATTTCTTATTTTATTCATCTTTAATATTTTTTATAATTTGATAATTAGTTTTATGTATGTATTTTATAGTAATTAATAATGTTACAAAGGTAAAATTATCTATTTTCTTGATATGTGTAATTTGACGACCAGATACGTTTAAAAAAAATAGAGGGAGAAAATAGTAGTATTATTATTATTATTATTATTATTATTATTATTATTATTATTATTATTATTATTATTATATGGTGAATGTGGAACAGGGGTTATTACAAGTGTAGTAGTGTACGAGGATGTCCAGCTCGAAAACACCTAGAGAGAGCTGTAGATGATCCAACTATGCTCGTCGTGACCTATGAAGGAGACCACAATCATACTCCCTCCATTGCAGAAGCACCTACTACCATCATCTTAGAATCTTCTAATTTGAGTAAACTAGCTGTTTAATTATGTATGACCGATCATGTAATTAATCAATCTGTAGGGTTTAATCTAGGACTAGACACTGCTCCATCCGTCCGCCATATATTAACCCATTCTAATTCGGCGCGGGTTTTAAGAAATGTGAATGGAAGTGAGTGAAAAATGTTAGTGCAATATGAGTCTCACTTTTATATATTAGTTTTATAATAGAATGTGATGTTCATTTACCGAAAATCGTAAAAGTCAAATGAGATCTTTTATTGTGTACGTCAATTTTTAGCAAAATGAGACATTTTATCGTGGATAGAGTAATTGGATTTCGCAATAATTCGTGTGATGGTTGTCTAATTTATTAGTTCTTATCACAATTAAAATGCAAAATTAAAATATAGTAAAGAAAAATAAGGAATCCCGGAGAAAAAAGAAAAAGAAAAGGGGATGGCGGATTTGGTGTGATTGTGTCCCTCTCTTTATGTTATTATATGGAATGTTTTTTCTTTTATAAATTACCTTTTATTTTATCTCCATAAATTGACAAAAAAAAAAGAATTTTCTAAATATTATATTATTAGTTAGTAAGACGTTTCTTCTCCGATCAACCAATCGAAGATTCGAGTCATTGACCAAAGAGTGGTAGTCGTTGGCTAATTTACTCAAGTTATTATTAAAATTTGTTGTTTTGCTTATGAAATATAGCATGTGGTTGGAAAAAAAAATAAAAAAATTAGAGCTTGTTTGGTTGGTGTGGAATCTTTAGTTCTATGTGGAAAAGAATATTGCAAAGTCAAGATATGCAGCTGGTTGATTAATGTGTCCTAGCTTGCAATGGACCTACTTGATCAACAATTGTTGCTGCAAATGTTGACGTATATCAATCTTAATTCCTAAGTAATGTAATAAAAAATGTGTGTCGTGACCAAGATCAAGAGGAATTTTATTTGAGAATATTTTTTAGGTGATAAAAAATACTTAAAATCTGAATATTGGAATCAAAACATATCGCAATTTGAAATTTGGATTGATTTTTTTTTCGAATTTTGGTTCGGTTCGGTTTGGATTTTTGATGAATTTTGGTTTTTGATTCAGTTATTTCTTTTTTAAAAAAAACGAATCTGGACAGTTTGATGAAAAACCAGAACTTTGTCTTACTCTGCGGAAGAGCAGCAGCAGCAGCGATTTCTTGGATTCATAAACCCGCATTTGCGCGCAGTTTTCATCACCCAGTGCGTGGCCTCACTAATCCCAACACCGATATTTACTCGTGTAACAGAATCATCAGCGACCTTCTAAAATCCGGGTCTTTAGATTCTGCATTGAAACTGTTCGATGAAATGCCTGAACGAGATGTTATTACTTGGAATATCATGATTTCAGGGCATTATCGCCGTGGCTTCCTGAGAGAATCCTTGAGTTTTTACAATGAGATGGTATTCCAATGTTTTGTCGAGAACTCGTCGACGTTTGCGACTGTTGTCAGCATCTGCAGCTCTAAAGGGTTGTTTCGAGAAGGACGTGAGGTTCACTGCAGGGCTGTTGTTTTGGGGTTTAGCACAAATGTGTACATTGGCTCCGCCCTCGTCGATCTCTATCTGCGAATGGGCTGCACTGGCATTGCTCTAAGATTGTTTAGTAACTTGCAAGAAAGAAACTTGGCTACTTGGAACGTTGCTGTGCGTGGAATGTGTGAAACGGGGCGAGTAAATGAGTTGTTTAGAATGTATGATGAGATGAAGTTGGAAGGTTTGGAGCCTAATGGGGTCACGTACTGCTATCTGATTCGGGGCTGTGGCTACGAGAGGTGTTTAGAAGAAGGAATGCAGCTGCACTGCTGTGTGATCAAGGGAGGATTGGTTGATTCAGATTTGTTCGTGGCGAATGCTTTGGTGGATTTTTACTCTGCTTGTGGGAGTTTGATAGAGACAAGGAAGGCGTTTGAGGCTATCCCGCCTCCAGATGTAATTTCTTGGAACTCTATGGTGTCCGTTTGTGCAGCGAGTGGGTGTATACACGACGCCCTTGTAGCATTCCGGGCAATGCATTTGTGGAATAAGAAGCCATCGGCTTGTTCGTTCTTGGGGTTCTTGAAAGTGTCTAGCGCGGCTAGGGATTTGGTATTTGGGCAACAAACTCATTGCTCTGTTCTCAAGGCAGGGCTCGACTCTGTTCTTGTGCAGTCCGCGTTGATTGACATGTACGGGAAATGTGGGGACATTGGGGACGCGGTCGGCATATTTGACGGGGTTCCTGAGAGGACTCTCGAGTATTGCAACTCTCTCATGACATCTTTGCTGAAGTCTGAGCTCTTGGAGGATGTTGTTGATCTGTTTGGTGTGATAGTTGATGAGGGGATTGGATTTGATGAAGTGAGTCTCTCTTCGGCTTTGAAAGCCCTAGCCGGCTCATCTGGCTGCACGTTGCTGCACTGCTGCGCTGTGAAGTCAGGCTTTGAGTCCGATGCTGCAGTAGCGTGTGCTCTGATTGATGCATACTCTAGATCCGGTGAGGTCAGATTGTCCTGCTGTGTTTTCAATCTGCTTCCATCCCCGAACGTGATATGTTTCACTTCGGTTATAAGTGCCCTAGCGCGAAACGGGATGGGAAAAGAGTGCCTTGAAATGCTTGATTTGATGATCCGCAACGGGCTGAAGCCCGACAAGGTGACATTCTTGAGTGCCCTAATGGGCTGCAGCCACTCGGGGCTAGTTGAAGAGGGGAGATCGGTTTTCCACTCAATGGAGACGATTCACGGCCTAGAGCCGGAGAGGCAGCATTACTCGTGTATGGTTGATCTTCTAGGTCGGGCGGGGTTACTAGACGAAGCAACGGAGATGATGAAAGACACTCCATGGGAGGATGATTTTGTGATTTGGAGCTCTGTGCTGAGAAGCTGCAGAGTTCATCAAGACAAACGAATGGGGAGTCGAGCTGCCAAGAAGTTGATAGATCTTGAACCGGAGAACCCTTCGAGTTGGCTGCAGGCGTCGTACTTCTATTCGGATATCGGAGATTTTGAGAGGACGAAAGAGTACAGGGAGATCGCGGTGGCGAGGAAGGTGAGCAGGGAGATAGGTCGGAGCATGATTGAAGTGCGTGCATGATTGTAGCAGTGTTTACTCGTTATTGTGCTTATATTTTCTCATTATATTGTACTAGTCAATATACCGTCCAAAAAAAATAGTCTCATTTTTCCATTTTGGTCCGTCCACCAAAAATAGTCTGATTCCATGTATGGAAAATTTCTCACAATACAATACCCCTAAATATCAATTTATTTACAACTTAATCAATTTATTTACAACTTATACCATTAGTACTCACCATTTTTTATATCTCCAACCACTTTTTATTCCTCTCTCTCCTACTTTATCAACTAATTTTTCTCTCTCCAATAACTTTTTCTCCATATCTCTCTTACTTTACCAATTGTGTATTAAAACTCGTGCTGACCACCAATGAGACTATTTTTTGTGCACGGATGGAGTATTTATTTAAAGAAAAATGATGAATATTGGAAAATCGAAAAAAAAAATCTAAGACTTGTTTAAGTAAAGATAAATTTGAGCCATGAATATATTCAATATAATAAACTTTATCTTATTTTGAAAATAAATAAATCAAATTACAAAATTTTCGTACTCGACTCAGCTCGACTCAGCTCGACTCAACTCGACTTGACTAGATTCTATCACACTTGTTTTGGTGGTAGACAAGTCTTCTACTACTTTTGAGGGTGTTTGCTAATAAGTTAGGGAGATATTTGTTTTTATAGGAGAATTTGTGAGTAGAAGCAAATAGAGTCTACGCCTCGCACATGTTTGTAGGGGCAAGTTTTGGAGCTTTAAGTCCATTTGATTTGTGAAGATGCCAACATGCACATTTACAAACACCAAAATTTAAACAAGGAGACATCACTTTTTATTTCACTCATCCGTGATTAAGATCGATCCTTTACCCCAACTCAACAATTATATGAGAACTCATGTACGCGTTCGTCGCTGGCTGTGGTCATAACAATTGTCATTTTTATTCATAATAACTGATACTTTTATTCGTAACTGTTAAGTTTTGTTCATAACTACTAATTTTATATAAAACAACTGTCACTTTTCACCGAGTACATCTTAAATTCCAAATTAATACCCATACTCAGGCATCGAACACCAAAAGGATTAGCCATCAAAAGTTTGGATGTCGTAGAATTGTGCGTGAGGGGTTTTTTAGCGTGAGTTTGAAGTTCAAATTTCGACGTCAAAATTGGTTTGGTCTCAATTTCTAGCAATTATTAATTTCAAATTTGTTATGGACCTATGGTACAGTTATAAAACAGTTCAAATATTATAAAATAATATTTTTTTCTAATAAATATAAAAATAATTAATTTATACATTAATAATCTGGGGGACCAGTGTCCCTACATCAACCCCCCTCCTTCGGTCACTGGGTATGTTGATCTATTTGTCTATTTGTCTCTAATATTTTGAGTGATGGGATATGGTAGATTTGGAAAATACAATACACCAAAGGCTAATAATTTATTTGGTAATATTTAAGTTTTGCACAAGATAGAAAAAGTTGGAGGGCGTCAGCTTTCACCACACAAAAGATTGCAAAATAAAGTGTTACCAGAAAAAAATATATATATATTATTGTATAAATATTACTTCCTCCGTCTCGGAAAAGATGTCATACTTGGTGAATGATACAAGATTTTAGGAGGTTTTGTTTAAGGTGTTTAAGTAGAGAGAGAAGAATGTATTAATGATGAGAAAAAGATAATTGTTTAGGATATAACAAAAAAATGAATCTTTGGTGGGACAAATCAAAAAGAAAAGTCGAACATATGTGAAGAATAATTCACATGTACAATATAGGTGGAAAAAATATGGTACATTACGTGCATATATTTAAAATTTGATAGATGAGTCAACTATTTAAGATTATGATTAAAAATTTCTAACCCGAAAAAATCACAACCCGAATGACCCATAATCGAATAATCCGACAACACAATAGGATCGGCCTGAACCCGAGCGGATTGGCTCGATCGACATTCCTACATATATAGGAGCAATTGTTAATGTTTCTATTTCCATCTATTTCCATCACCAATCAATGATTAGTCCCCATCTTTACCCCTATATATCATTTCCTTAACCGTTCGACACCATCATCCGTTACTTGAAAAAACTACTTTGAGATGAATGCTAGAAAATCTTCAGCCACTATGGTCTCAATTTCTCCACTTATCATCTTTCTCATCATCTCACAGCATTCATCAATCTCCCAAGCACATACCATAAAAAATAGACAAAATCTCGAGATAGTAATCGGGGGCGGCCAAGCCCCTCCTCCCGAAACGCCCGTATGCCCAGAACCTATCCCCCCACCTCCTCCTCCACCCGTGGAATGCCCTCCTCCGCCTCGTCCTCCGCCACCACCTCCATCACCATCACCACCACCTCCTCCATCACCATCACCACCACCTCCTCCGATTCATGAACCGCCGCCTCCTCCACCACCATCACCACCACCTCCTCCGATTCATGAACCGCCGCCTCCTCCATCACCATCACCACCACCTCCAAAACCACCAACACCGCCCTTTGAGCTCTCGGCCGAGCTAAAAAGGACGGTGAAAGTGATCCAAAGATTCAAAGGCACGATCGGGGGCGACCCCCTCGGGGTCACCAAGACATGGAACGGCAACATTTGCTACGACAAGACAAAATACAAAGGTTTCATCTGCGACACCACAAAGAGCGAAAACAAGGTCCTCGTCGCCCTAGTCAACTTCAACAACTTGAACTTCTCCGGCAAACCCGACAAACCCCTTGCCCTACAAAACTTCCTCGACGGCCTCACCGACATCATCGCCTTCCACTCCAACTCCAACTTCTTCACCGGCGGCGTCCCCTCTGGCATCAACAAGATCTCCTCCTTATTCGAGCTCGACCTAAGCAACAACCGCCTCAACGGCGCCTTCCCCCCGCAGGTCCTCACCGCCACTAACCTCACCTTCCTCGACCTTCGCTTCAACTTCCTCACCGGAAACCTCCCCTCGGCCGTCTTCAAGCTCGACCTCAGCGTCCTCTTCCTCAACAACAACCTGTTCTCCGGCCCCATCCCCGACGCCCTCGGCTACACCCCAGCCATCTACGTCACCCTCGCCAACAACTACTTCACCGGCACCATCCCTGGCACTATCGGAGCTGCCGGAAACACGCTTCTTGAGATCCTCCTCCTCGGGAACCGGCTCTCCGGCTGCCTCCCTTACCAGATAGGGTTCTTGAAAAAAGCCACCCTCTTCGACGCCAGCATGAACATGATCACGGGGCCGATCCCCCATTCCTTCGGCTGCCTCAAGTGCCTCAACTACCTCAACATGTCGTCGAATCTGCTATACGGCACCTTGCCGGAGCCGCTGTGCCGGCTCCGGAGGCTCGTGAAGGTGACGCTGAGCTACAACTACATAACGCAGGTGGGGCCCGTGTGCCGGAAGCTGATCGAGAGGAAGGTTCTAGACGTCGATAAGAACTGCATTTTGGATCTTCCAAATCAAAGAAGCAAGGAGACGTGTGCGAGCTTTTTTCTCAAGCAGCAGTCCTGCCCGGATCCGGCTTCCATGAATAAGATACCTTGCGACATTGAACCGGGATCGGAACCGGAATCTGAACCAGAGGTGGAGAGGAAACTGATGGAGCAGCCGCGGACCTACGCAGCTCTGGAGCTGCACGCCTAATACACCAACTATATCTATCTAAACATATGTGTTTGTGCGTGTGTGCGTGTGTGTGTGTGTGTGTTTTCTTGATTCGGAAAATGTATATACCATTTAGTGTTGTTGAGATTCAATAACTGGTGCAGCTTCTGTTGATCTGTATCATCAATTGAGTAAATAGTAATTACATATCTATCGAATTAGTGTTGAAGTGATGAGATCTTTGGATGCATCAATCCATGATTCATTTGGAATTTTCATGGTCATTCATGTGGTGGAGGAGAGAGAGGGAAAGCCGCCGCGGCTGCGGCCGCTGCCACTGCCACTGACGAAGTCCAGCTCGTCAACGGTAGATGGGTACAAAAATAATGAGTTGGAATGGGGCACACTCGGCCCCCACCATTTGGATATACATGCACTATAAATGAGTGTTCTATCATATGGTAAATCATGGAAAATTTATATTTTTACTGTTTTCCCATTCTTTTCATGTGTTTTTGTATTTTAAATTAATGGTAAAATTGAATTGTGCCTAAAAATAGAGCTACATTAGATATGTTATGGCTGAAAATGAAACTGATAACATGACAATTGAAAAGTGAAATTGCAGCTGAAAATGGAACGGGCCGCTGTTGCAGATGACCTTAGTTTTTCAATATAGATCAAATTTGTCACACCAGATTCTTCTAATTCATTTTTTTATTTTTTTTTGTGAATTGCACATTATTGAACATAGCATGGCTTAAAAAAGAGTGTACCTAATTTTCTTTATTAGATTAAGAAACAAGAGTATACCTCAAAAAGCAACTACCGTTCTCATGTCAAAGATATACACAATTATTTGTCAGCCGACATGCTACAATATTGATGTGATTTGGAAACTTTATTTAATGTAATAATCATAAGTTTAAGATAAACAAATGGTTTACTGATATCGATTGCATAAGACTGCTTGAAATAAGAGTGTGTTTGAAACTAAGATAAACAAATATTTTTCATAGAGAATTATGCATTAACGAAATGCAACTCAGTTGGTAAGACGTTTTTACTCCAACCGATAGATAGAGGATTTGAATTATCCTCTTTACCTTGTTAAGTGAAATAATTTGAAATTATATATTAATTAATAATAAGTATATTAAATATTCAATTAAGTTTGTTTGTTATAATAAATTGATGAGCAGTTTTTAAAAAGTGGTAATGGTGAAAACTAACCCTTTTAGATAGTCAAAAATAATAGTTGATCATTAATTTTATTTCCACAACATATAGCAAATTTAAGGTAGAGAGATATAAATGCCCTTAAAATAACTCACACATTTTCACCTCTCTCTCGCTCTCTAGTCACCTCTCTCTCTATCTCTCTCTTTTTTCATTTACTAGTTCTGTTTTCGCTCTCTCTATTCGATTCTCTTATCGGCTCTCTCTCTTGATGGCGTCAGCGGCGGCGGCGAGTTCTGGTCTCGTCTCTCTATAGGCGAAGGAAAATGATTCCAAGCTTTATGCTATTCGACATTGCTGGTTATCGAAAGCTTTATCGCATAGAACAAACATCAAAATCTAATGCAAAAGATACGAGTTCACGTCACTCTTATCTCTAGCAATTTTTCAAACTTTAGTAAAAAATGAAATGAAATATCAAGCACAGTTCTTATTTGCATGAACTCCGCTTCAGCGACCTAAGGTATGGAATAGCCCAGGTGACGCGCGCGGCAGCGGCTCGAAAACCGCCTTCACAACGGCCTTGAGGACGGCAGCACGAACTAGAGTTTGGAGTGACAGCGGCTCGTCAGCCTCAAAATGTTCGTTAAATAAAACTCGAGGATGACTATAAAAAACGAGTCGAGCTTCGATTAAACACTACTCGGCCGGCTCGACTCAGTTACAATTACACCCTAGGGATCAAGTCTGAAACATGAGATAGCAATACGGGAAGACACAAGAATCCGTTGCAAAAACTAGTTTGTTACACAAAAACTAGATGACGAAATTGTTGAGCACTTTACTAACCAAATGCTTCCCATAAACAGCTCCATCAAACTTCCTAGCGCCACCACTCCTCTGCACGCATATCTCCAGTGGCTCTATAGCAGCATCGTAGTTTGTCTGATAAAAAACCCATCAAAAAAATTAACTTTTACATGTGAGTTACATGTAGCAGAAGCATATATTGGGGCGAGATTTGACCTCATAGAAGTATGCAACAGAGACACGATATTTCGCAGAGCTGTTCATCACCCGATGCAAAGTTGATTCGTATAGCCCATTCGTCAAGATCTGCAGCTTCCCAACATCCAGAATAAGTACACATGTGTGTGTGTGTGTGTGTGTGTGAATACGAGCTTAAAACTTGTGTCCGTGTCTATACCTTCAGCATGTCGCCTATATTGCAAACAAACGTGCCTGGAACAGGTGCAGCCTGTATCCACTCCCCATCAATGTTTCTCACCTACATCTCGAAAAGTCATAACGTTTTGACTGAGAAGAAAATTTGTATTTGTTAGCAATGAATTTGTTTCTGGGACGAGGGAGGAAAACACGTACTTGCAGTGCAGTTATATCATCGTCTTGATTAACCAATGTTAATAAACCTACAAGTAAAAAAAATCAGTTTGGATTCATAAACGCATTAAGAGATGAACATGTAATGACCATAAACACTACCGTAGTCAGTGTGTGCTCCACTGGATTTGTTCAAGTGAGAGGGACATGCAACGCAGCAGCATAAACCATCAAACGTTGGAGGTGCCGGCAAGTAGAGGAGATATAAGCAAGTAGCTCGAGAACTTACCATCCAATATCATTTATGGCATCTGGCATTTGCTTGCCGTTGGAGTGGGAAACAGCAGGATATCCAATGATGCGAAACACCCAAAACGGATCTCCTGCTATATTACCTTCGAACATATCCAAAGGCCCACCCAATGCCAGAGCTATTCCCCTTAATATCTTTCTGGACAAATCTGCAACAATGCAACTCATCAATATTGTTCATTAGACACAAAACAGATATCAAGATGCACAAGATTTTATTGATTTAGCACCTTTGCAACGGCTGACATAATCCTCCATTAAATCTTTGAAACGAGGAGGATCACTTGGCCTGCCAATAGGAATAGACTCAGCAAGCACACATGAAATAAGCTTACTCTTGCATCAGTTAGTACCATAACTAATTCAACCATTCCTTTCTCTTAGCCTCCCCTCATGTCTCAAGTGATAAAGAAAATTATACTAGCAATGAATTGGTGATTTCAAATTTAATATAACATGCATTTATTTATTTATTTATTTCGTAACTTATACCATGCATTTATTAAGCACACAATCTAGAATTTGAGATGGCTGAAATTCAGGAACAACGCGACATACATAAAGTTTTGATTAGAATGGAATAAACGCAACATATGATCCTGTTTGAAAAGTTCTTGTTCAGTTCGGTTGCTAACTCTTTAGATGCAAATACTTACCACCGATTACATCCTTCCATAACTTCACCAAGGCCTCCATACATTCCTGGTTCCACCTCTTTGTAGCACTGTGTTTTGCAGAATCAATGATACAAATTATACAAGAGCAAAACAAGTAAAGGGATGCATTTGGATAAGACATAAATATTAGACTTGGCAACTGTGTTATAATGTCATCTGTTTATTAGGGCAATGGTATAAAATCTCCAACAGTATTTGGGAGGGCATATATTCAACTTGAACAGCACGACTTTAGGACCATGGAGTAGAAGTTGGTTCGTTTACCAGGACTTTTGCTGCAAATTCTATTACTACGGGTCGTCTGGTGCCAAGAGATTGATCATATCATATTCTTTTGTAATTTAAGTAGTAAGTGTCACTATATAAAGATATTGGAATCCAGGTTTAATTAGGATATTGTTAATGTGCATTTACATATGAAAATAGTGTAAAAAAAGCCTCCAAAATTGATATGCAATCATCTACAAGATCCCACACATTGAGTAATCAATCATGCAGCACTAGATACTGAACGCATGAGTATAATTGAGCCACTAACAATAGAAGATAAAACAAAGCAGCACTAATCAATCATGAAAAATGGATCCCATCCAAACCAAACCTACATCAATAGCTTCGTGCATGTCGGGTACGCCTTTGGTGATGTTCTCTCCGACCCGTTGATATCCTCTGCATTCATCGGCATTCTCAGTTAGAAAATCACATCAATTACAACAACTATGGCCATTACATGCTGCAGAGACCTGTATCCAGTTGCTGCGGAGAGTTTTATTTTGAGTTTCTCATCATATGGCAAATCGAAAAACTGGTGAGATATTCTTCTAATTTCTTTCACAACAGAATCCGGAATCCCATGGCCCGTCTGCATAAACACTACTTCAGCAAAATAAAACTAACACACTAAGAAACAAGGAAGAAGCACTGATTTTTTCAACTTTGTAAACCCTCACACACATACACACAAATCAGCATGAATTGACTCTATGATACAACAATATCTATTAAATTTCTCAGAAGAAGAAGAAAACACACATCTTTTCAAGTTTGTAATTCTGCAACATCACACACACAAATCAGCATGAATTGACTCTTAAGATACAAAATATCTGTAGAATTCCACAGTAACATAAACCCCCTCACACACACTCACACGCTAATCAGGATGAAATGACTCTAAGCTAATTCGAGACAAAATTATTCGAATTTCACAGAAAAGGAAGAGAAGGACATTGTTACCACGTAAAAGAAGCCAGCTTCTCTGCAAGCTTTGTCCAACCGTCGAACAACTTCTGCTACTCTTTCATCTCGGGTCGGGTTCGGATCGTCCCATTTCTCCACTAGCGGACCAATATCTGTTACAATTGTGAAAATTCATTGTTGAATTAGTCATCAATTACGCAAACACCTTAAATTCTCGTGTGATTGGGAATATAGAGGAGTCAATCTTCAAAAAAGTTGATGGTAAGTAGCAAATTAAGAATGAATGAATACCAATCAAGGGAATGGATCTGAAGTCGGTAGCCATGGCTGCAGCTCTCAGCTCTTTCCCCGCTGGCTAAAAACAATGTAAAATTGTTGCTCTGATAATTATTGTACGTCTTCTTCTCCCCTCCACCACATTTTTGTATGCGCGCTGCAGCAACAGAAGCAGTGGGGCCACGACCACCACCATGTATCTGGGCCTAAAACTTTGTGATTACTGCTGCTAAATTGTATCTTAGCCCCCAAATAACTATGCAATAACCGCAAATTAAAGATACTCTGTCTGGAAGATTCCAACGAACAAGGGGACGACGGCAGAATATTCTCCTAGTTTAGTGAATGGGAAAAAAATATTCTTATATATACAACTAATCAATTTTGACATAATGAGATATATACGTATTTATTTTCACTTGGTATGAATAAGACTATTCGTATTAATCGTATCATGTAACATACTCGTACATCTAGTGTATATTGAAACTATTCATATTAGTTATACAACGACATTGTACGTCATAACTGGTATAAATAGTTTCAACATATATCTCGTCTGAATTTTTTAAAATTAGCTATAATTTATATAAATTAACTTGATGGCCATCTCTCAATTTTCACTATCTATACTTATTATCTCAAATTTTGTTTCAATTATATTTTTTAAATAAGTAAATAATTTCAAAAAGAAAATTGAGAATACAAATCATTAGCAGTCGATGCTCTGAAATATTAACCATGAATTTTGATACAAAGAGATTTAAATACTCTTACTTTAAATTGTACATCTAGTACGAATGAGAACTATTTGTGTCAGTGGTAACATGCAACATTGTAATACACATGCTACGAATTAAGATTATTCGTACTAACACTATTTGGATGTTGTATATCATAACTGATATGAACAGTCCTCATTCATATCAGGTGTACCAGATAAATTTCAATTACTAGAATATAATCAAGGTCAAATTAATCGTATTTACTTTAGAAACACTTTTATTCACATTTCTAAAAATTAGTTATAATTTATTCAAAATAACTTGGTAACTAACATTTTTTATTTTCACTATTTATATAGCTGTCTTAGATTTTTATCAATTATTAAAAAGCAATAATGCATTATCATTTATTCTTATCTTTTTGACCCCAAAGAAAGAAATAGAAAACACCTAGAGTTCTTTAGTCACCTACCTATTTTGGTCATTGCATAACTTTGACATATAACTGCTAATTTATTTTATTGTGAATGCAAATTAATATTATATTATATTATATTATATTATTGGTAATCAATTTTGAAAGTATTTACTATATTTAATATTTTTGTTGAAAAATTAAAATACCAAAATACATTTAAATTCATATTTGATATTATTTAATATATTAAAAATAGAATTAGATCCATATTATTTTTCTGTCAATTAGGAAATATATTATTAAGTAACCTAGAAAATAATTATGATTTTAATAATTAATATTATAAAATTAAATGTATTTTAATTTTCACGGAATCACGTTAAAAATTATAATTTGCTAAAAATATAGAAGAAAGATCTATGGCTAAAAGGTTTGATATTTTTGTTATAAGTAAAATTATTTATATAAATATATTTTTATTATTGCATTTTATTGTTTAGATATGTGTGATAATTTTATTGTGATATTTCTAATATTAGTCATTTCATTTTACTTAAATATAAAAAAATATAATATAAAAAATATTATATTTATAAGATAAAAATATAAAATATATTTCATTCCTATATTCATTCCACAAACATACCAATTATAGGAAATATCATTCCATTTCTACGATTATTCCATTTCTCAATTTATTTTATTCATGCTTAATTTTATTCATTCTTATCAATCACCGACTAAGTATTTTTAAATTGTTAGTGGTTATTTTATAGGAGTGTTATTTAAATTTTTTTTCTCTAATATCTCTATCAGCTCGACCTTGTATAACTGATTCTGAATAAACTTTCGTTTGTGATAAAGAAGGCCCATTAATTATATTTTAAATTTAAATTATAGTTTATTAATTATAAATTAAAATTTATTAATCATAATAAATTTATGATTAATTAAAACGGATCAAGCCACGATTTTGAGCAAGAAACTTTATTTTTGGACTTGAAGAAAAGTAGAAACAGACGCTAAATAGTTGACCGCAAAATATTATAAATATAGTTTATAATTATCTCTATTGTTTTAATTAATAGTATAAGTCAAGATTTATGATAAACTTAAATTTATGTCTTTAAAAAATTGGTATCAAAACTAATGATTCAATTAAAAATAATCTAAAATGCTTTTTTTTTTTAAAAATCTAAAGAACAATAAAAATTCTCTTAAATTGTACAAAAATTACGACTCAGACTGTTAAATGAATAATATGAATAAACACATACTATATTTTTTATAATTTTAAGTTCGGACTGAAAAATTACCATAAGATCAAAGTTCGGGCTATAAATTAATAATAACCCTTTTTTAATGAATTAAGTTAGTTAAATAAATTTAATTTAATTATATTTTTTTATTCTAATTGAGGATTGATGGTTAATATATTTTAAATTGAGGTTTAAGAAATTTTAATTGGGATCAATAAATTTTAATTAGAAAATACTAATTCTTAATTGAAACTAATAAATTCTACAGTTGAAGTCTTAATTAACATTTCTAATTTTAAAATAATACTCATTGTACGTCCATGAAAATGTATCACAATTTTATTTTTTGATCGTCCACCAAAAATATATTATTTTCATTTTTGGTCTCTTTCTCCATTCAATATGGTGGTCCCTTTTCTCAACTTTAAAAACTAGAAGCAAATATTTATTTAAAGTCATATCAAATTCAAAATGATGCAGTTTTGATGAGTGGAAAAAGTAATTAATTAAGGTGGCGGGCATCCCCACCACAGTCGTGGTGTATATCTACCTCAGGTAATGGTAAAATGTTTGATGATCATACACATGAAAATTGTGGCGGATGCAGAAAATAATATCAGGAAGGGCTTAATTAGTTTTATATTTTTATTGCAGAGAAATAATATACTAAAAATTAATATATCACATTATCCGTCGAGTAAATTTCTTATTTTCGTAGTCTTTCTTCTTAAAACTATTTCTTTGTCGTTCTTCTTCTTATTCATCAAACTATTTCTGCAGCCGTTGTTTTTCAACATCCAATAGAAACTTGTGCATACGAGGCGAGCAGGATCATGCCGACAACAGATCAAGCGTTCGAAATGACACCCAACCTCGCCGTCCCGAAGCCAACACGGGCCGCATCAAACAACAAATAATTAAACGAAAATACTATAACAAAATTGAAACTGAAAATTGATGTTGTGTGGAGATTTTGTCTATATTATTTTGAGCAAGAATTTATTGGCGTCGCGTCATCATGCGTACAAAGGGCAGATATAAAAGGCATGAGAGTCAACAACCAAAGATGTTTATTGGGACCATTCGCTGGAGTTCATTTATGAAACTTCATTTATAGCATTTTGGTTCTATAATCGGCTGTACCATGTTTATTTATAATCACAATGATAAATCAATATTTTTAGAAGTTATAATCCCAAATAATCCTAGTATTAACACCCTTACCTTCACATTACAATATTGCCAGGCAAAATAAATCATTAACGAAAGATCGACGGACAGTATAAAAATTACCGACATAATTCCATGCCTGTCGCAAATCACCGACGTGTTACCAACGGCTTGGCCGCGTGCGTGCTGAACTTATAGGATATAACAAGAATAAGAAATGCATGCAAACTCCAAATAATTGGAATTTGAATATGCATGATCCAAATTTAGAAATTATGAACTATGAAAATCAATTATTAATCAAAAAATAAGAAACTATTGACACTAATTGGATATAAGTAATCTCCATTCATAAGTAATGTTGCACCAAAATAAATTTGAATAAATCATGTTTGAGATCAAATCCATTTATATTGGTTTGATAATGATGTCCTATTAAGAATTTAAGATCAAATGCGAACCTAACATGTTAAAGATATGTTCATCCGAATCTGAATTTCAATATGAATTGTCCAAATCCAATCAGGACAGATACAATATTTTTTGTTAGATCACAATACAAACTCGACATGAACATGAACACGAACACGAACACAAACGCAAACCTAAATCTCATAGCTACACGTTAATTTCGTACGTATTTGTAGGATGTCCAAACTGAGGAGACATCACCAAAAAAAAAAGAGCACGAATATCCAAAATAAAGAAGAAAAAAACCAATACATTTTTCAAAACCACTCACCTTTCTACTTTCACGTGACAATTTTTGACCCACTGTGGTCTGTCTCCGCCAGCTGCTCCCCATTTCCAATTCCCACCACCCCATTTCCGCCCAATGCCTCCTCCTCCGCCGCCCATCCTCCGCCTCACTCCTCTAAAATAACCTCCTAAACCTCATCTCCTTTTTAAACCTTTCCTCACTCAAAAAACAATGCTCCTTTTCACACTCTTCTTCTCCACGTTCGCCGCCGCCGCCGCTACTGGCAGCGCCATCTCCCTCCCCGCCGACGCCGTCTCCCTGCTGGCCTTCAAGTCCAATGCCGACCTCGACAACAAGCTCCTCTATACCACCAACGAGCGCTTCGACTTCTGCCAGTGGCGCGGCGTCAAGTGCGCCCAGGGACGCGTCGTGCGCTACGCCGTCAACAGCCTCGGCCTCCGAGGCACCGTCCCCGCCGCCCTCGCCCGTCTCGACCAGCTCCGCGTCCTCAGCCTCAAAAACAACTCCCTCTCCGGCCCAATCCCCGACCTCTCCTCGCTCGTAAACCTCAAAACCCTATTTCTAGACCATAACCGTTTCTCCGGCGAGTTTCCGGTTTCAATTTTATTCCTCCACCGTCTCCTAATCCTCGATTTGTCTCACAACAACTTCACCGGCTCGCTGCCGCAAAACCTAACCGTTTTAGACCGGCTAGGGTACCTCCGCCTCGACTCGAACCGGTTTTCCGGTGCGATTCCTCCGTTGAACCAATCGACTCTGGAACTCTTCAATGTCTCAAACAACAATCTAAGCGGTCCGATTCCAGTCACACCTACGCTGAAGAAGTTCAGGGTTTCCTCATTCACTTATAATCCAAATCTATGCGGCGAAATCATCAATAAACCCTGCTGCGGCTATCCTTTCTTCAATTCCTCCTCCGGTTCCTCCGCCGCCGATGCCGCCGCGCCGCCTTCCTCCCCGCTCCTGCAAAACGCCCAATCGCAGCAAGGAATCACCGAAATTTCCCCTCCCGC
>JAYDZE010163228.1:0-22042 GCA_034509125.1 Monilaria moniliformis | reverse complement strand
CTTCGCCCGGACTCGAACCGGAGACCTTCAGTGTGTTAGACTGACGTGATAACCAACTACACCACGAAACCATTTGTGGTAATAACTCATGAGGCTTATTATTTATATTGTAAGAGCACCGTTTGTGCAACAACTCTAGCATGATTTACATAAAGACATTATATATTTTTCTTTAATCACTAATGCATATAAGGGTTCAATTTTATCCAAGAATTACGAGGGGGGACAAAATGAAGCAGTTTTATTTCAATATTTGTTACATTCATTATTTGTAATATGTAATTTATCTCAAGCCAGTTAGTCCTCTGATTATATCAGAAACATCATTACTAATTTTAAGGTTAGTTACGATCGCAAGTCAAAATAAAATCATTATTTATTTCGAATTGATACCAAATTCTTCCTATTTATACCTATAATATATTTAGATTAAAAGTAAAATTGTACTTCCTCCGTCCCAATTCAGATGACCAATTTGGGTTTCGGCATGGTATTTTAGGAGTTTTTAATTAGTAAGTTTAAGTGGAGAGAGAAGAAGTTGGTGGATGAATTAATAAGGAGAGATAAATGAGAATGAAAGAGAAAAAGTTATTAGATAAATTAATGAAGAGGGAGAAAAAACTATTAATTAATGCAATAAAATGGGATTAGATATCCCTTATTATTTCTTAATTTTTTGTCATATTAGGAAATAGGTCATCTAAATTGGGACAAACCGAAAAGGAAAGTGGGTCATCTGAATTGGGACGAAGGGAGTAGTATATATAGAACTGCCTATCTAGCCATCGAGACGTTGAGAGCGCAAGTTAACGTGCCCACCGCTAATATGACGATTCCAACTAGACATAGATATCAACTAGTTGAGTTGAGCCACCATCTTTTATTGCAACTTCAATTTTTCTTAGTACATAACATCCTTATGTTATAAAAAAATCTTTATTATTTCACCCTGTTACCTTAAATCAGATTTTTCTTAACAATTATAAAGGAGTTTAGCTCAAATCACTGCTTGTTCCTATAAACATTTTAAAAAGCATATTAACAATTAAAACACAATTATGATATACTATTAATATAAGAACCTTACAATGATGTGCATCTTGTTACATATCTTGCTAAATAACAGTCAATAACTATAGATATAACATTTTTTTTCCAAGTAAAAATGCAAAATTTCTTCCCTAAAAAATTTCCATCAAACCTCTGCTACAAAAAGGATCTCCTTCAGAGGAAGGATTGAAGAATCAAAACTGTACTCTCATTGAGCTTTGAAGCTTTTCGACAAAAGCTTGTAATATTGTATTTGCTGCACCCAAAAATAAATATGCAAATATGAGGCAACATAAACATCAGAGATGCAAAGAATTGGGAGAAATGCAGTAGCAAATAAGAAGAGCACCTTGTCCGACACAGACGGAGAGATTTTGTCCAACGCGCTAGTGAAATGTGCGTCTTTGATCATCCATTGTATGCTATTACTTGTATCTGTTGATGATAGTTTATCTTCTAATGCAGCCATAGCAGCTTCGTTCATCTAATGTTGGATTAAGACGAAAACACTCATCAAAATGCTCTCTCATCACCAGCAAGCATGGAATTATTACACTCCTTAGGTTTAGAATAAATAGGGCTAAATTGCAGGATGCAAATATTCTGAGTCTAACATGATCAAAATTTCAGCAACACAAATATTCTTTTTGTGGGACAGAAGAAGAAGAAAAGGAAAAGGGGCATACCAGAGCAGACAGATCAGCGCCACTGAGATTGTCACATCTACTGTCCTTGGCTAGAGCCATGAGGTCCAAATTGGCATCAATTGGCTTCTTCCGAGCAAGAGCTTTCAAGATCATTCCTCGTTCGTCTGGACTAGGGAGAGGAACATACATAAGCTTCCCAAACCTTCCCGGTCGGAGCACAGCGTCATCCATCACCTCGGGCCTGCCAATAACTCAGAAGATTATAATTGTCAAATAAGGACAAAGGGGATAAATTCTGGAGACAGAAAAATTGATTATGCATATACCTATTTGTAGCACCAATTACATAAACACCCCTTCTCTGTTCTGAGCCATCCAGCTCTATCAGTAGCTGCAACAGAAGAAATTATCTGATAAGATAGATATTTGGAATAAGCAAAACTTGCACTAAGCGCTATTTGCAACCTGGTTCAGGAGTCGCTCAACGACCCATCCGCCTTCCTGACCACGCTTTGTTGTCAGTGCATCCACCTGAGAGAAAATAAATTATACCCACTTACCCAGAGATAAGTGATAACCATCCAATTACCATAACACACCGAGACAGATCCAATAAGTAGAAAGGTAAGGCAAAGCGTAGTTATAAAAGAAGAAACAGCAGGTGATGTCTCTAGCAAGGGAAAGATATTCATCCAACAAGGCGAAAATATTCATCCAAGAAGGTGAAAATATTCATCCAATAAGTTATTAGACATCTAGCCTGTAAGTCACATTTTCGCAAGGCAATGATTTGATGCTCTTTATAAGTTTACCCTATGTTGAAGGAAACAAGGAGAAAAATGTCTTCAAAATTCAAGAGAGGCATTTCTGGCTTAAGCAGTTTTTCCCAGTTTCTCATATGCAGATTATCTAGTAAAATTTACTCTAGCTTTTCCGATAACTTCGATCAAATTACCAGTGTTAACATTTGAATTTTGTTAGGGTAAAAAAAAAACGACAAAGGGAGTACCTCATCAAAGAAAAGTATGCATGGAGAACATGTCCTTGCTCGACTGAATATTGTCCGCACTGCCAACTCGCTTTCACCCACATATTTATTCAATAGTTCAGGACCCTTTACAAAAACAAAATTTTAATAAAACAGTATATTTTGTAGTCCCCGGTTAAATTCACGTATATATAACCTAAAAGAACCTTAATGTGTATGAAATTGGCTCCTGCTTCATTAGCCACAGCCTTGGCAATCAACGTCTTCCCGCATCCAGGAGGACCATAAAGCAAAAAGCCTGTTGCTAAGTCCACCCCAAAATCCTACAAGTAGATAAATTTATTATAAAACAACAAACTAATGTGAGTTACTTAATAAAAGACAATTAGGAAACAATTTTTAGGACAAAAGTTTTTCTTTGCCGGAGTTGTAACCAACTCTATTGTAAGATAGTTTACATGAATATAAACAAAAAACAGATTTAACTCACAAACTACATTTTTCTCAGCTCAGTAAAGTAGGAAATGAAACAATTTACCTCATAATCTTCAGGAAACTTTATACGTCTGACTATATAACGATCGAACTCCTTTCTGAGCAAATGAAGACCACCTACATCATCCCACTTCACATTTGGTATGGCAGAAAATCCTTCTCTTCTCGAAGAAGGTTGAACCATCTTAGCAGCTTCCTACCATCAGTTAGAAGAAATGACCAATTGTATCACAATAATATGGTATGAAAAAAAGAATTACGTCAAAGAATCAGGATATACTCATGGAAAAGAAAGTATGCAAAACCAACAGTTCAATGAGGTGTATAAATGAGAACAAGTTACCTCAAAATCAGCCATGGTTATATACAGATTCTTCATTTCTTCATCTGACCACGGCCGCTTCAACCAATCTTCGCTATGATCCTCGTCCTTCTCTTCTTTGGACAGCTCATCCTTTCTCTTGTCTACAATTCTCTTCATTGCAAGGTTACCAGCCTTGTGAGCTACTGCTGTCAAATCTGCTCCAGCAAACCCTGGAGTCGATCTAGCTAGTTTCAGAAGATCTAAAGCACCTTCAACTCTAAGATTCTGTGTTAACACAGAGAGTATTTCAATCCGGGCAGCTTCATTAGGAACACCTAACGCAATTTCACGATCAAATCGTCCAGTCCTCCTCAAGGCAGGGTCCACCGCATCTGGTCTATTCGTTGCTCCAATCACAAGTACATAGCCTGGTCTGCAATTAGAGCTTGCAGAACTCGCGTCGTCACCAGCAGGTTCTACAGGCACGTGCGATTCATCCATGCTAGTCAACAACTGTGTCACAATACGTTTCTCCATTTCCCTCTGCGAGTTATCCCTTTTTGAAGCAATTGCATCAATTTCGTCAATGAACACAATGGATGGTGCTGTCCTGTATGCTTTTCTGAACAACTCTCGTATGTTCTCTTCTGATGCACCTAGAAAGGTTCACAAACGAAAAGGTAAATTTCTGCACAATGCAACCGCAAGAAAAGTGAACTTCGTCCTTGGGATCCTTGAAATTCTATCATTGAAGGATATTCTCTAGATTCTAGACTACAAACAAGTAAGAAACTACAAAATAGAAGAGGATATGAATCCTCACATGAAGCTGTAAATTTTCACATAACAAAACCTCAGTGAATTACATCCATGGATCATCAAAGGATACACACTAAATTCTAGACTCTAAACAAGTAAGAAACAACAGAACATAAGAGGATATGAATCCTCACAATGGAGCTGCAAATTTCTACATAGCAAAACCTCATGTAAATTCCGTCAGTGAATTCTATTATTTAAGGATGCCCACACTCTAGATTACGAACAATTAAGAAACTATAAAACAGTAGAGTATATAAATCCTCACAATGGAGCTGTAAATTCCTACATATTAAAACCTCATTAAAATTTCGTCAGTGAATTCTATCATCAAATGATGCACACTAACCTCTAGATTACGAACAAGTAAGAAACTAAAAAAGAAGAGGATCTGAAACCTCACAATGGAGCTATAATTTTCTACACCCCAAGTCAATTACGTCCATGGAATTCTATCATCTAACGATACACTCTAAATTCTAGATTACAAACAAGTAAGAAACAAAGAACAGAAGAGACATGAATCTTTTTAATGGAGCTGTAAATTTCTAACCTCAAGTGAATTAGTCCACAGAGTTCTATCACTGGAGGATAGACTAAAACGAGTAAAAATCCATACTAATACAATAAACCAAATGTAGCAACAATGCATCACTATAACAAACAAACTTAGAAGTTAACATATCCAAACTCAATTTTATACCAGAAACTCCAGACACCAGTTCAGTGGCACCGATTTTGTAAAATGGCACTCCCGTCTCATTGGCAATGGCATGAGCTAACTTCGTCTTCCCACAACCTGGTGGTCCGTGCAATAAAATCCCCGCCATGGGCTTCACACCGAGATGGTGCGCTAGCTGTGGATGATACAACGGCACAATGACCTCCATCTTCAATTCCTCAATCACTTCATTAATCCCACCCAAATCCTTAAACATTGGCCCATTAATCACATTCCCATCCTTCCCACCACTATGATTCCTCTCATTTTTATTCAAATTTTTCCTATCATTCTTATTCAAATTGTGACCTAATTTAGATTCATCATTCATCAAATTCACCTCCTTCATACCCTTGTTATCCACCACTTCCAGCTCAACAGCTTCCTTATTAACAGCTCTCGCCTCCCCCAATTTCTTCGATTTCCGACGCAAATCCTCCCGCAACATCGTTTTCATCAAATCAAATTCCGGCTCGACCTTCTCGCCATACTCAGCGTCCTCCGACGTCGACGCCTCTTCACCAGAAGAACTGCCACCTCCAGAAGAACCAGACGACGCCAGCGAGGACGATGAGCAGCCGCCGCCATTGTCGCCGCTCCGGCGCCTCAAGTGCTCAGCTTCAATTTGCTGCAGCTTCTCCTCTTTATTGTCAATCTTCCTTCGTTTGATCACTATTGGAGTATCGCCGTCGTCGTTGGAGTCGTCCATGGTGTCGTTGATTTTGCTGTAAACCGTAATTACTCTTTCCACCTGCTTCGTGAACGGCCGGAGCTTGTGGCGGGCGTAGTGTGGGTAGGAGGAGCGGAGGTGGTCCACCAGCTCGTCGACGGTCGAGTAGCTTTTGCCGGCGGCTTCAATGTGGCGGCGGAGAATTCGATCATTGTTCGAATGCGGTTTTCCACCGCTGCCGCCACCGCCGCCGCGTCGCCTTCCCATCGGTGGTTGCTGGAATGAAAAGGGCGCTTCGTGTTAGATAAATTAGTAGGGTTTCAGATTATAACTTTGGGGTTTTGATAAAAATTGTATTTCCCAAAGTTTTATTTAAAAATTATGCCAAAGGTTGCCAAGATTATCAAATAAAGAGAAACGAAAAAATTATGGATATGCCAAAAGTTTTATTTAAAAATTATGCCAAAGGTTGTAATTTAATTTACTTTTTAATTGATAAATTTTCTTAATTAAAAGTGATCTAAATTAAATACAATCAAAGCACTTCTTCGAACGATGACGAAACCACTAGTCCGCACGCAAGCGGGACAATTACATTAGATCTAAACTATTTGGTTAGAGATCATGGGACTTTTTTTTCAATTTATATATATTCAAGTGATACTCTTAATTCAGGGTCCTACTTGGCATCTTCACATTTATATATTCTTACTAATATAAATTCTTCATTTATATATTCTTAATTTTATATTTTATTCCAATAATCTATTAATATTTAAAAACACAATTCTAACTGTAATAATTTAGGACCAAATTTTCTCTTTCTTTCTTTATGTTTTTTCTATTTTGTTTCGTTTTTAAAAATTGTCAAATTCGATTCGTGAAAAATATTTAATATACATCTTAAATTAAAGATCAGATAAAATCTTTAATTTGATGCAACAATCATACAAAATATTAAAATAAATAAATAAATGGTCATTTAAAATAAATATGCGTTTCTGTTCAAATTTTGAAATATTAGATTTCAACTCAAACTCTTTATGAATTTAAGAAATAGAAAGATTGGGTTTAAGTAACTGAATGGAAATAAATTAGAAAATTAGATTGAAGGAAAAAAAAAATTGCAATGAGAATGAGAGTATAGAAGAAAATAAAAAATTCATGCTTTTACTTTTTAGAAATTGCAATTTGAATCCTAATGTTTAGTATAATTAGATTCAAGGCAAAAATAGAGTAGCCATGAAATGAAGATGAGAAAATAGGCTAATTTATTATTTGAAATGGGCTAATTTAATTACGTTTTTACGATTTTGTGTTGATTTAAATCTATTATTTAGATAAGGCTATAGTTTGAGTTAATTATTTTGATTAAAAATGTTATAAAGGAAAAATATACACAAAATCAATAATAAAAATTAAATTTAATAAAATAAAATTACATGACATGCAAGTAAAATTGATAAAAATATAATTAGAAAAATATCATAACTTAATATGAATTTAGATAAATTTACATGACATACAACAACATCATTATAAATGATAAACTTAATATCATAACTTTTTATTAAATGACTGATAAGTTTAATATCTTTTTAGTTATTAATAATCAAATATAATATTTAATTTTATATGAAATTAGTGATTGATTTTTTTTGTGGATCAAAATATAATTTATATATATGGATATGTTTAGAAGTATAAAAGTAAATGGATAATAAATATATAGAATATTCTTTTTGGTTTAGCTTTGGTCTAAATAGCTGAAATAAAATTATTGTTTGATGCGACATTTATTGTAAAATGAATTTGAGTTTAGTGTCAGTAATTGAAAATTGTCTCAAAGTGGTGGTGGTGGGGTGCAGCGAAATAGTGTGTAATGTGTATCATGAAGGCGTTGAGAGAAATTGACAGTTAAGAAGAGGAGAATAAATAAGTTCAAACCAAATTCATTTCCTTTATAAATAATTAAACAAACAATTAATAATAGCTTCAATATTAAATTAATTCAAACTAAAATGTAAATTATAATATGATTAAAGAATAAGAAAACTCGAATTTTGATTTTTATATACCAATGGCAAACTCATAATGAACCTTAAATTGTAATTTAACCCTGCAATGAAAAGTAAATATATCAATCAAAATAAAATAAAATACAATAATAATTTTTTTAGTTTACTTATTAATTATTTAATTAATACTACTAATAAAAAAATTAGGAGGACCCCAGCCCACTACTCCATTATGACTCAATTACTACGCGTATCGTGCGGGTGGGAGTACCGGTAATATTTAAATCGCACATTATTTTTTTACGAAACTTTATTAAATAAAAATTTATAGTATACCATTTGCGTAGCTGTGTAGTAGACCTACATTTATGGTAATGTAGTATGTTTCAGTTGTTATATTTATACTTTCTGTATTTTTTTTAAAAAAACTTGGTATAAAAATGGTATGTATATTCTTCCATTTAACAAGTAAACTAATCATAATCACGATATAGTTGCCTTAATATATAATTAGATCATTATCACTCGTTATAAAACACGGTAACATGATTCATGGTGAGATTTAAAATTATGGACTATCAATTTTATAAATAACTTATTATTATCCATTTTAATTTATAAATAAATTTTAATTGTCTTGTGTAATTTTGGATCAATGTAAGCAACTTTTGTAGATCTATTATATTTAAAAATAAAATAATTATTAGGGCCCTTTTAGTACACTAGTAAAGCTCAGTTAGTGATAAATAATCCATCTTGAATAGTGTATTCTACTTGTTT
Organism: Monilaria moniliformis; assembly: GCA_034509125.1. Lineage (NCBI taxonomy): Eukaryota > Viridiplantae > Streptophyta > Magnoliopsida > Caryophyllales > Aizoaceae > Monilaria > Monilaria moniliformis. The sequence continues at coordinate 13,550 of JAYDZE010163228.1, read as the reverse complement.
GCTAAACTAGACAAAAAAAATGAAGCCCGATTTTATTTAACTAGGCCCGTCTCGAACTGCAAGAATTACATTGTACAACTATAATATGCACCGATTCCCTAACCCACCCCCACCCCTTTGTTAAGGCCATATAACTTTCTTCAAAAAATTAGATCCCCAATATCTCGCCGTCTCTCTCTCCTTAATATATCGCTCTTTCTTCCCTCAATATCTCCGTCTCTCTCCTCTGTGGCTCCAAATCATCTACACAGCGGTCTAGATGGAGACGTGCGGAGGTAGTCTCGGTAATATGAGGATTCATTGTTTGATGGCCTCCGCCGTCTTCCGTCTCGATATGTTGGTTCGATTTGGAGGGTTTAGGTATTCGATTTGGGATTGGTGGGTAGTGGCTGTGACGATTTTCGCAAAATACATTGTTCCGGTTAAAGGAGCCTGTCGTCGTAGCTTGGCGGGGCAATCCCCAAAGGCAACGTCGCGGTTTTGCAGCCATGGCGGCGACTCCTCTGTCTTCGGTTCTCATTTCGTACCTGGTCTGAGCCGCTTCGTCCGTTTCTATCATTCGATTGAGGTAGGTTCTTGGTAAGGGCAACCCCTTTTGGCCTTTGCGTCATTGTTTGTCCGAGGCCGGTAGGTTTTGGTTTTCGCATGTATGGTGCGATTGTGGGTTTGATTTGTAGGATGGTTTGATGGCAGTGATGAAAATTTTTCGAGCCATGGTCGTTTTGTGAGCCGCCTCTCTGTAGGCTTGTCGATTGTGTGGTCTGATATGGGGTTTTGTGAGGTCCGATTTGTGATTTTGATTTTATGCGATTTTCGCATGTGTAACTGCTCTGACTTCTCGCCGGAAATGGCGAGCCGTGCACGGAGAAGATGAATGACCAAATTCTCTTCGGAAATGGTTGGTTTGATGGCAGTGATTAAACTTTTATGAGCCATGGCTGGTCCGAGTGAGGTCTGATTTGGGGTTTCTATTTTTTGCAATTTTCGCATATGTAACTGCTCCGAATTCTCGCCGGAAATAACTCGAAAATGGCGAGCCGTGCAAGGAGAAGATGAATGACTGAATTCTCACCGGAAATGGCGAGCCGTGCACGGAGAAGATGAATAACCATTCAAGTTTCACTAATTAATCACACTTATTCTACTTAATCTTACATTAATTAATCTTTGATTTGATGTGATAATTAATTTTGATTAATAATTGATCGTACATGACTAATAACAAACAAACATTTTTCTTCAAAACATTTCAATTTTGGTTAATAATTAATCACCGATTTTTGGGATGATAAATTAATTAATATAATTAACTTTGGTTAATAATTAATTATTAATTTTTTATTTACTAATTCTCAATTTAGTTAAAATAATTACCCTTAACAATAATCAAATCACTACACATTTTTTTACAAACACAATTTATTCAGTTAATCAACAAAATATTAATCAATAATTAATAATTAATTTTAGTAAGTAAGAATTAAGATAATTATTACTTATTAACATAAAAAATATATTCACATTACGAAAAAGGGTAAAATTGTCATTTTACACTTTATCTAAAATATAATCTACACAACTTTATCTTGATTCTCATCTTATCTATCAAACGATATTACTAAATCATTATCTTCATTCTTATCTCAAGGCCCGTCTGCTTTAACTATCTGATCTTATCCCATCATTGCTACCAAAAGGCCCCTTAGAAAGAAAATTCCACTCCTACTATAATCAATTTTATAAACTAATTAATGCAATATGTCATACATAGCTCTTTTTTTTACAAAAAAAGATAGCTAAAGCAACATTTAGAAGATCCTTCTAAATTTTGAATGCATATATAGGAAGTAATATATTAGTAGTCTTAACCGTAAATTAGCATCCAATTTAAAAAATATTACAATTGAAAATTGAACAATAATGTCAACACCCATCCATGGTTATTACAATTAAAAATCTCAAATTTAAAAATCGTAATTTCTTGAATATCTTTCTGTGCAAGAGGAATAAAAAAATTCATATTTAACTCAAAATTTTGAAGGAATTGCCAAGCGACCCCTATATTGTCGGAAATTTGCAAAAACCCTCATTTCCCCAATTCCCGCCACCCCCTCCAATAAAAGGGGACAAATTGAAAATTGGCTAATGGACTCATTTCATTTCACGATGTTCAGAAATAAAATTGAATTAGGGTTTTGTTTCGTTTTCTTTTGTAATTTTTCTGGAGCATAATTTTCCAATGGCGGTAAATCGAATAGTCGTCTACAGCTGTAAAATCATGTGTTTAGGCGAAGTATTTGTAGTTTTGTATGGTTATTTTCGCACAGACAAATGTATAGATTGAATTTGATTAAGCATCTGATTTTGTGCATACATCTTTCTGAATGTATGGGCTAATTACCTTACGGTTTTCTGTTTGTAATGGGAATTTTTATTGTGATATTGGATTATATCTTTGTGTATTTTGTGTGTGCAAATTCAGAGATCATAGATGCATTTAAGTGTATTATTGCAGAATATGTGGCCCTTGTATTTTTATTTGATTGAAGGAGCTGAAATTATGTGGAGATATTGTTTGCAGTGTATTATTTTCTTTCTTGTGATTGTTAATTAGAGTTGCTCGTACACGATCACCCTTCATTATGTGGGTGTCGATGTACACATTGGAAGTGCGTGAAAATCATGCCTGTATAATTATTGCTTCTAGATAAGGATATTCCATGTGTTTATTTGTCTTCCTAATTTGGATTTTGGTTAGAGAAATTTTCTATGTTTATATCTTATAATTGCAATTCCGCACTAATTGTGCTTATGTACGCACTTAATATGTATATCTGCTTGTGCATAGTAAGCTACCTTCTTGTTATAATTAGTTTGAGGGTGCAAGCTCTTTTTTTTGGTGGCTTCAATGTGAAATGGTTCATGTCTTGAATAGCAATGAAAATTCAGTAAACTAAAACACATATAATGTGAATGAGAGTGGTGAAGATTGATGTAATTTTATTTGTAAAGGGTGGTATATGAAAAGAGAAATTGTGAGAAACAAAGCAAATTTGAGATATTTGTAATATTGTTGAAGATTTGTCACATCCAGCAAAGAAAATTAAATGGTTTTACATAGTTGTTTCAGACTCAAACAATCGGCTACTACTCTTACAGATGCCTGATGGAGATTAGCGGGTTCAAGGACCCCTTTCTCAAATCCAATGCATTTTTGAATTGGATTATTAAAAGTAACATTGGGTTGTTTGGAATAGTTCAAATATTTCGCTAGCAAACACGGAGTTTGGGCCTTTTTGGCTATAAAGCGCCAACAATTACAGCGGTTTTAGCGCATCTTCCGCATAATTGAAAGTGAGGTTAATAGCTTTTTATTACTTGTCGTTATATACTTTTAACAGGATTATAGCTGGATCTGACAAATCATAGTTTTTGATTATAAACCTGGTCTAGGAGATATATTTCTGTGCTAAATTCTAGTTTTAGAGTTTTAGAGGTTTGGTAGTGAAAATGGCTAGAACAGAAGTAATAGTTGGTGAGAGTATCCAAAAAGGAAAGGGTGTGAGGAAAAGGCGTGAAGAGGGAGGCAAGTATGCTCGATACTCAGAAGATCAGATTGAGGTTCTTGAGAAAGCTTATGCTGTGTGCTCAAATCCAACCCATTTCCAGCGGCAACAGATTATGCGTGATCAACCTGCTCTGAGGGGCATAGACCACAAACAACTTAAAGTCTGGTTCCAAAACCGCAGGTGAACTTTTTATTCTATTTCTCGTCTGGTTTTTCATCTTTCCGAAGGTAAACAGTTTGCTGGTTTTTTTTTTTTTTTACCCTTTAGTCATCTCATTCATGATTCATATGTGGATTTGATTTATCTATTCTTTTGATATGTCTGATGATTTTAGAGCATTAGTCAGTTGGTTATGCTGATTCAGATGAGATGCTTAAATGCTGGCCAATCAGCCTTAAATTTTCATAACACATTTATGTCATTGTTGACTACCTTTATTAGTCATCAATATATTCTGCACTTCATGTTAATCTACCAGGTCATTTGAATATTATTTTGAGTATTTTTCAGAAAATCACCTACTTGGAAATATTATTAAACCAAAAACTTCCCATTTGACAATAAAAGATAACTTCATCAAACTCACTGAAGCCAAAAACATTTTTAGGATGCTGGTCTAGTATGGATTACATAGCCGTCTGCATTTATAACTTGCCGTCAACTCTAGAAAAGCAATATTACAACTAAAACTTGTCTTTAGTTCAATAATTGAAATTTATTTTGAAATCAGTTCAGATATGCTTTTCTGACCTGATTTATAAGCGTTAACAGATAGAGACTGATTACAGGAGGGCGATTGGCCACTTAGTTTCCTTTAGAGGACTGAATCGTGTTCTGTCCAGTTTCAGTCAAGAACAAACTTGACACAGGCTAAAATACTTTTTTTGACTTGTTTTCTCTTTTCAGATGTCGTGAAAAGCAGAGGAAAGAAAGCGGTGATGTTGCATCAGAAAACAGGCGGCTAAATGAAGCAAACAAGATGTTAAAGGAAGAGAATGATGGTTTGCAGAGAAAGCTAGCCCAACTAATAAGTGAGAATGAGGAATTGCGGAACCAAGTCATCGATGTATGTTATACATTACTTAAAATGAGCACTACATTTACTGAAAACATCTTTAAAGTTACTATTTGTTGGTCCGAAATTTAACTACATGACCACTCGTAACTAATTACTAATCTGTCTGAGACAGTATTCTGCATATACTTACGTAATCAGTTTTTGCAGTGAAAGTTGTCCGTTCTTAAGTTTATTAACAATACCAAATCCTTCAAAATTAGCAAATGATCTTGGGGAAATCTTTTCTGATACACCTCCATTCGACTTGCAAATAAATCATGTTAAAACTATGAACTACTATCTGTTACCAGATGTGTTAATTGATAGTATTTCTCTTGGTTAGACATGAGTCATATGGAATTCATAGGCATCTGAATGGCAAGCTGATTCTCCTCATGGTTTTAATCTCTTTCCCTATGCTGAAAGTTCAAATGTTCATTCTCCCACACAACATGGATGTTATGTTGCTATTCCGGAATAAAGTGACCATCTTGCATGATACAGTTCTATAAAGTGGAAGTCAATTTGTGAGCATACTAGGATAGTTATGTGATTGTCTCACTTGATTTCAGAATTTTATTTAGTATATAAAGTATTTGGAACTCTATCAGCTGCTTATCTAAAAATAACTTTGATGCAGTTAACTTCTACCATTTCCACCTATCAATTGCGCCATCAGCCTGAAGCTAGTAATCCACAGCTGCCTGTTATTGTTGCTGATAAAGGGTACTATCGAGCGCCACTAGAATTTTGTAGATCTAAATAGTTGTCATCTTGTGCTGATTGCACTGTTAATTCTATGATCTTGTAGCCTTGTCTCACTGGCTGAGGAAACTAGGAAAGAGTTCCTCTCTAAAGCTATTGGAACTGCTATTAATTGGGTCCCTGTTCCATGGCCAAAGGTTTTGGCTCTTAGTCTCTTATTGAGTTATTTTTAAATCATATCCATGTGCTTTTTGATCCATTAATTAGTTTGTGTTTCAGCTGCAAAGTCCTGTTTCAGCCGGCATTGTCTACATCTCATCCTCTTGCATTGGAGTGGCAGCACGTGCATATGTTACAGTACCTCTTGAACCTTTTAAGGTAAATACTGTTATACCTAGTAGCACTTGGTAGCTTTATTTTAGATTAGCCTCTTATAATTTATTCCTCTCAATAAGTTATTAGAAAGACATCAAGAAATTGAACAAGAGTGATGCTCAGAAGCTGTGCTGTAACTGAACCCAGAGATGTTTTTTAATATTACTATTTTGGCATGTCCTCACATCGATCCCATAAAGTGAACTTAAATTTTATTTTGCACTTTTCTTTGCTTCATTTCCTATATATACAGATAATTGAAATCTTCAAAGACCGGACCTCCTGGTCTCGATATTGCCGTAATATGGATGTCGTTGCTCGGCTTCCTGCAAACCATGGGGGAACCATTGAACTAATCTATACACAGGTAAGCAGAAAGTAAATATTCACTAGCATGAACGACTTTGTAATGAAATCTTATTTTAAACTAGTATTTTTCCAAAACATTAACCTTTGTGTTCAGTATTATGCTCCCACTATGATGGCATGTGCTCGAGACTTCTGGACATTAAGATACACTTCTCTTTTGGACGATGGCTGCTATGTGGTAAGACTGCTTCCTTTTAATGCAATGGTGTGTCCATCAATAAAGTGACTTGTAAGTTAGTATTTATCTCTGCTTTAGATCCAGATTATAGCATTATGTATCAACTGTTGACACCACGATAAGGTGTACCATGGCATGCATATCACATGTAATAGATATAATAACTGTCTCTCTGTCTTTCTATATATATACTTAATAATTTCTCCTGTTATGGATTGAATTCTTCTTATGTTTACTTAAAGATATGTGAGAGATCAATTTCTGCTTCTGATGCTGCCCCAAGTTCACCTGCTGCACTAGAATTTGTGAGAGGGAAGCTGCTGGCTAGTGGCTGTATGATTCGCCCTAGTGAAGGGGGATCAACCATATATCTCGTTGAGCACTTGGATTTGGAGGTATTATTCATTTCTTCATGTAGCTATTAGCTTCAGTGAAGGATATATATTGAAGGTAGAAACTTGTTGCAGGCTACATCTGTTCCAGAGGCAGTCCGACCTCTTTATGAGTCATCTGAAATTGTGGCCAAGAAGATGATTATTTCTGTAAGTTTACTGATAGTAGAAAAGTGTTCTTTTACATTATATTGAATTTAAAATCATGAAAAATCAATGTAGCCCCGATTTGATCGAATTGAGCGAAATTGTGGCCAATCAATTAATTTCATCTTCTCCTTTTGCCTAGAATATAGAAAGTTTGCAATTGTCAAGATCGATAGATTTTATAAACTATGTCTTTATGAGTCATCTAATGCAGAAGGAGAGTTTGCAATGAAATTAAAGATTGATTTTACTTAATTGAGAAAGTTATAATTGAATCAACATCTTCTGAAGACTTGGCCGATATACAAAAGTTGCAAAAGAATTTGAAAATTTTTAGGCTGTTAGGCCTATACATATAACTATATAAGTGTCTTGTGGCTAATTGCATACCACATATTCTTACTTAACAATGAGCATAAACTCACAGCCCATTCATATATACTAACTTACAAGTGAATTTAATGGAAAGACTTTTGGTTTTTTTCTCCATAACCTATATGTTTAAAGTTCATATAGTTCTTTATTATGCTGCAATTGAGATTTTGACAAGTGGAGTACAATGAAGAAAACAATGCCTCACTAGTTGGAACTGAAAAAATGAAATAATAAATGCATCATTAATAACACAGCTTTGCAAACAAAGTGAATTGAACTAGTATTTTGTTCTATGTAGTCATTTTGTAAATTGTTGGAGAAACTGAAATTTAATTCAATTGCTAAGGCAGCCATTTTTTAAGTTCTTTTGTTACTAGCCGTTACTTGAAACTTTCTATTCGTTATTATTTTCCTTTATGCCTTATATATAACTCCTGTACATTAACATGAAGATGTCTCTTTTGTATAAAGGCGAGAAATTTGTTTCTCAATTTACATTTTTTTGAGGTGGTATCCCTTTGTAATTATCGAATATTATGTTGTACCACACATAGATAATTGTATAAAGTTAACTGAGTTTTCTTTCCTCTCTTTTCTTATGAAGGTACTCAACTATATAGGCAATGTGGTCAATGAGAATAATGTCATACAAACACTTGATCCCTATGAGGAGCCTACTTTTCGGAGGTCTTTTAGCCACAGACTTAGTAGGTAGGACTCTTGAACCTATACATGTTAAATTCTTGTCCTAGTTTATGTGTTACACACAGCACAAGAAAAGGGATCTTGTACCATGCAGTTTTTAATGTGAAACAAGGATGATGTATGAGGCTTGGGGCTTCCATAAAGATGCTAGTGATATAAGTCAGTATCAAAAAATATTTCTACTTTGACAACATTTGTGGTTCAGAGTCTTCGTCCTGAAGCAGTTTTAATGTCAAAAACCTCATCCGATGTTATGCTATATTGCCATACCATCTAGCCGTGGACTAATTAAAACACGATATGAAGAGGATGTAAGCACAGCTGTTTTTATCTTTTGATTTTTGGTTGATACAACCTCTTATTATAGAAGAGTGAGTACTTTGTTTTTTGCCACAATTTTGATATGTTCATAAGTACTTGAGGTTTTTTCTCCACATTTTAAAGAAGCATGTAGGAGGATATCGCAATTTGTATGATATTGCTTAATATATATGTTTGTTTTACTTAGGGGCTTCAATGATGCTGTCAATTGTTTTTCTGAAGATGGGTGGGCATTAAAGAATCCTGATGCCTCAGATGATGTCATAATGTCCATTAAGCGAACTAAGACTTTTGGAGTCTCTGCAAATTTTGATAGCGTAATTTGCGTGAAATCCTCTCTGCTACTTCAAGTGAGTTGTAAACAATTTTCCTTAAGCGTGGCATTTAACATTCTACATTCCAATATCTTTTTTGTGAATATATGACTAGAACACATTCAACCCATTTGGATTATGATCTGACCATTTTTACTTGCTAATGACTATTTGAAAAGTCTCCTCTGGAACTTTGTTCTTTCAATTAATGAGGATGGCATGAAATTTTAATCTGGTAAAGTCAAGGTTATTATGCAGAAATATGTAAATAACCATTGTCTATTAAGTTGCTTTCGGGGGGGGGGGGGGTCAGAATATTTTGTTCAACTACAATCAAATTGCACCAAAAGTAACGTTGTGATTATATGAACTTTTCATTAAAACTGGATGAGATTTATAGTGAAAAAGGTAGCTGCAAACTGAAACTTAATGAGATTAGCATAAGTATGATAAAATGTGTTCTACTATTTGTCCTTTTTACCCTTTATGAGAGATATGATAGAAAAAAATCGTAGTGTAGAGAAGCAATTTGTTAATAATTTACCCCCATGTGCAGAGTGAAAGATGATGAAATGATACAGAACGTTTTGTGCTTTTATACTCTTAATTAGAGATTTAATACAGAAAATCTCAGACCAGACGCAGAGAAGCAAATTACATGGCAAAAGTTGATCACGTTCATTACATGTTTATTAAACCTGAATGTGATGGATGATATTCCATGTTAGTAATTTACATAATGAAAGTACATAATCATCATTTGTAAGAGTAGATTTAGGAATAGATTTTGATTGGTTTACATGTATGAAAAAACTCCCACATTGTCATATTACTGATGTCTCTCTCTTATTAGTTTCTTCTACAGCATTGGATGTGTGATACTGATTGAAATTTTAGCTAATCATTTGACAGAGAGTAGCATAGAACAAGAAGGTCGTAGAACATAATTTTGTGATTGTTGTAGTTTCCTACTTACCAAGATCCTGGAGTTAGTCAATAAGCTTAAACATAATTTTGTTGTACTTGAACATTGATCTGAGCCTCTAACAGAAATTATATGATGTATGAGATATTCTAGTTGATGAGTCGTATCCATGAATCTTGATCATTATATGGGAACAGCTATTAGTATATTTTGTGTGTGGCAGAATGTTTTCCCTGCAAGCATGGTGAGGCTTCTGAAAGAGCGCCGGTCAAATTGGATGAATTTCAACTTCACTAGCCATTCTGTAGCATTTTCCAGAGCTGCCTGCTTTGCGTTTCCAGGACTGGGTACTCATAGTTTATCTGAAACTGCGGTTTTGCTCGGCCACACCAATCATGAGGATGAGGTTTGCTTGAATTTTTTGGTGCTTTTGTTATTTCGTATATTCTAATAACTGATATACTTTGGAAATGGTGGATTACAATAATACTGCCATTGACTGAGTTGTCTGTGATGTTTCAATCTGTCTCTTTTCTTCATATTCCCATGCCAGATACTGGAAATTGTACGATTTGATAACATTGCTGATCGTCAACATAATGCTTCTTCAGGGGATTTGTATCATTTACAGGTTAAGTCATATTCTTCTTGTTCTAGACCATTCTTAAATCTGTGTTCCCCTAAGCAAACCCAATCTATTTTTGTTCATTGGTGGTGATTCTTGTCTGTTTTGTTCTTTAGAAATTGTATTTCTTGGCTTCCTTTTCAGGATCATCGTTAGTAATAGGTTCTATTTAAATGTGAGAACTATGTTCAGAAGTTTATTACAGATAGTTCTGATAAAATATTTTTGACCTTCTCTTTTTTAAACTTTCTTTAAGTATACTTACTATATGTGTTCTGAATCTAGGTTTACTTGCTTCAAGTCATCAAACAAAATAATTGACCTTCTAGGTAGGAGAAGAATCATAGCCTTGAACTAGAGATTATATTTGACAATTGCAATAGTCCATTATCTATAAATTGGAAAAATTACGATCAAATTAGACAATCCATATTGAGCTGTAGCATATAAAAAAAAAGCCATTCCTCTTTCTGAATTTGGTGGATAAGCCTGAAATAGATTTAGACTTGAAATGATTGGTAACTCAGTATATTTATCTGGCTATTTATGCAGATTAGCAACGGAATGGAAGATAATGATTTTGGAACTTGCTCAGAGTTAATCTTTGCACCAATCGACAGGAATATACCTGATGATGCTGTTCTATTATCTTCTGGATTTCGAGTATACTTGGTAGGCTCAAATACAGTTCTGATCCATCTTTATTCATGTACAATATATATTGTTATCTTTCTGAATGTCTATAAGTTTATTACGTTCTTGGTAGATTTCAAAATTCTAGATTGCTTGTCCAGTTGATGCATATAACTTCCTCTGTTTACTTTTGGTGTCAATTACAATGGTTTTACTGTGATATATACATTTAATAATTCTGTATGTCTACCAACTATTCATTAGGGCACAAGTTCATACTCCATTCTGGCATCAAATGAGGCGTATACTAGCAACGGACAGGCAGTCATTAACAACCCGCCCACAATGCTCACCATAGCCTTTCAGTTTCCATTTCAATCTCATCTTCTGGAAGATGTTGAAGCCATGGCACGAGAGTATCTTCGACATGTAATCTCCTCCGTGAAAAAAATCTCTCTGGAAGCAATGCTGCCGGGACCAACCCCTGAAACAAACTCTTTCAAAGCAAATCCGGCCATGGAGTTCAATGCCACTTCAGAATTGGAGTTTGCTTTCAACCTCGCCAACTTGATGTGTCAAAGTTATAGGCAAGTTTATGAATTATTTCTGTTGGAGAAATCTGAGATTGTGATTTATAAACTCTCATTCTATACAGTTAAAGGAGCATTATGCCCTATTTGATGTTCTGGGCATAATCGGCACACGAATTAAATTTGTGTATAACTGAACTGCATTATTTCTACTTCTATCAATACCATCATGTGTTGGGGTTTTACTCATGGTTATGCTGCAATTTTTTTTGTAGTTTTTGGCATTTAATAATGCTGTAGTAACATTTTACTGCCTTTTTGCTTTGAACAGATTGAGTTTAGGTGTGGATATGCTTGGCCTCAACTACCAATCTGTTGATTCAATGTTAGAACAAATGCAGAATCACCCATATGCCATCCTGTGTTTCTCATTAGCGGTATGTTTATAATAGATTTCTTTACCATGGAAAGAATCGTATCGACATAGCATAGTTTGATATCTAATAGTACCTCGAAGTTCAGTTGATCAAGATTTATTTTCTCACTTGTCAAATTTTCTTACTTTTTCGAATTGGAGAATTGGTAGTTTTAATATGCATCTCATATTTGGAAGATAAATATAGATTACTCGCACGTTGCTATCTATGACCTACATACATGGCTAAACTCACAAACTGCTCCTGTCTTGCAGCAGTCAGTCCCAGTCTGCATCTACGCCAATCTTGCCGGGCTCACCATGCTAGAGACCACACTGGACAATCTGCAGGCGCTCTCGGTGGATAGGATTCTTGGTAGCTCGAATAATTTATCTCTATATTCTGTCCTCCCAACTATACTACAGCAGGTACAATCCAGAATGAAAACTCCCACCCAATATTTAGATTACAAAACATTTGCTCATTAAAAAAGGGTTAATTGCCGGAAATAATACAAACATAATACCGCCTATTTGAAAATTGCAAATTCGGTCTTAGAAATCGCTCTTTGTGTTTGAGGTGCATTGTTTTTTACTCATGAGACTCGATAAATTTCAGGGGTATGCGATGCTTCCCCCTGGAAACACTCTATCGGTGATGAACCGGGTTGTTTTGTATGGACAAGCTGTGGTGTGGCAAGTGCAGGCTTCAGATGGTTCTGTTAATGGCCTTGGATTAGCTTTCATAGATTGGTGCTTCACTGAAATCTTTTGAGCTCGTGTTCTTGCAGAAGTTTTACTAGTAATTTTCATCCGAATTTATGGAGACTTAGATTTCTACTCTCTGAATTGGACTACATTAGAACATAAACATTTCATGCATGAATGCACCAGTGACTATTGACTTTGATCAATGTTCTAGTCTGGCCAAAATTGGTTTCTAGATGATTTTATTTTGTGTTCTATCTTCCTTGAAGTGGGAGTGCCAGAGGCATCTCCACCTAAAAGTATTCGGTAAGATTCAAGCTCATGGTCTATTAGTTATTGGGTTTTTCGACGCATTAGTTTCTTGATGATTTTAATTTTGTTCTTTTTTTTTGGAATGCTTTATAATTTTTTAAAATGGGTGGGATAGTGATAATTTGATTGTTCGTCGCCGTAGTAAATAGGCAAGCAAGGCATCTCCACCTAATAGTAATGGAGGATTTTCGTGTAAAATTGTCTCACTTTTAGTACGGCCAATATGTGAATCAAAATATATGTTGAATGGCTTATTTGTATGCAAATACCATTCAAATGTGTTCAGATTCAGATCTTGGCCGTCTCATCATGAGACGGGTTTTCACAATTTTTTGTAAAAATGTAATTAGTATGATGTCATATTTTGCCTCAAATTATTATCCCTTTTTGATCAATTTAACATTTATGTAAAATTGGAGCTAAGATATAGATATAAATATACATGGAATGCGTGTGTTAATAAAATTTTTCTGGTAATCTTTGCACAAAAAGTTGATTGAAACTTGAAACTAGTTATTTATGATAATTGAAGTATCTGTGATAATTGAAGTATCTTTGTAAGGCCGCACCTAGATATGATTACTTCATTTCTTTTAGCCGAAATTATATACATAACCTTACAACGTGGCAGCCAGCTTTTACTATAGATAAATCATAAAATATCAATAACTAGGGAGAAAATATAAATAAAATAAAAAATGGGTATAAATTTTAATAAAATGTTAATATAATGAAAATAATAATTAATCCACACAAGCAAGTAGTTTTAGGCGAATTTTCTTTGACTTTTCTATTTCTGACACTTCCTCCTCCTCCTCCTTATAATAATAATAATAATAATAATAATAATAATAATAATAATAATAATAATAATAATAATAATAATAATAATAAT
>JAYDZE010163227.1:0-40878 GCA_034509125.1 Monilaria moniliformis | reverse complement strand
TCCTAGTTGCTTCCTGTCGGCTTCTAGGCTCCAAGGGGTGGCTGAGGGGATGAATTTGGTGAGGGTGGTGGTGGGAGCTTCTCCCAGCGCATCAAACCCGGCCGGGTACGAAGGCGCGACAGACCTACCCGGCTGGGTGGAGCATTTTGGGGAGACAGAGGATTCCACCCGGCCGAGTGGAGTGAAAATGAAGCCACCCGGGCGGGTGGAGCAAAGACGCATTTCCCAAATGCGTCTTACCCATTTTTAGAAGTAAAAAAAAAAAGTTTCCCGTTTTTGGAACTTTTTTTGTAGATCCTCCTACATTCGGAATTTTGCCCTCATCGAAGTTGGCATGGTCAAATTGTAGTTGCACAATTTTGACATTTATACTTCGGTCAATACTATACTCGATATGTCAACTTTTAGTTAAAAAAGAAAAAAATGAAAATGTTAATTATGAAATAAAATAATGTGTTAAAATTGCATTATGGGCTAAAGTTTTTTTTGAGGGAGTTACAAAATGGGCTAAAGTTAAGTGAATTAATTGAAGCTAGTGGTTAGAGTGATTCTATTCATAATCCCTATTTTAGTGATTAATACAAAAAATATAAATTTAAAATCTTATCCTATGATCCATAGTCCGTAAATTAAATATCTAATAAATAAATGACGATTCTATTATTTTAGTGGGAGCTTCGACAACATCCTTGAACCCTTCCCCAGCCGCCTCCGGTTCGCCTCATTAATTGGCTTTTCTCCCCTCCAGCATCAGCCCCTTCGCCTCCAACACACAGTAATCTGCCCTACACACAATGCACCACTCCCGCTCTCGCAACAACCCATTCCTCCTCTTCCGGCACCTACCACACCCCCTAACCCTACCCCCACCCCTGTCATTGACGCTTGAATTAGAGTTGTATGATCACCGCACCGGTATTTAATTAGGGGTTATGAGTTATAGGATAAAATTATAAATTTATAACTATTTTTTATTATTATTATTATTATTATTATAAATGAAAGTTACAGAATCATCTAGAGGGTTAATGTGGCAACCGTTTTCAAACGATGCTGACTTGTGTAGTGGGCCGTCAAATCATGTCATTCCGTTAACAATTTAATATTGAAATTGAATACAAAAATATGCAAATTATAACATGATTGAAATTTAGTCCAAGAGTATTGTAAGTTAGAATCGCGACGGCGAAAGTAGACGACTGTCAACACAAAATAGTTTAGGGAGTAAACAGAGAGTCGTGGTGGTAGAGTAGCGTTTCCTTTGAGATTTAGCACAATTAGGTATAGAGAGATAATTGTGATTCTCTTGTCCCCAAATCAAGAAATGGCCAAGGACAGAAACAAATCTCCCGCAATCGAAAACGCAGCCGCTCCGTCCAAGCGGCGCCATTCGGAATCCGAGCCCGATCCGGACTCCGACTCCGACTCCGGTCACGATTCCAGAAAATCCGACGGCGTCCCGAAACGGGCCAAGCGCCCCAGTAAAACTCGAAGCTCGAGCTCCAAGAGGAGGCGGTCGAGGGACTCCGACTCCTATACGTCGTCGTCCGCCTCCGATGAGGACTCTTACGATTCGGAGGAGTCGTCTGACGAAGATGAGAGGAGGCGGCGCAGGAGAGAAAAGAGGAGGAGAGAGGAGAAGAAGGAAAGGCGGATGAGAGAGAAGGAGAAGGAGAAGAAGAGGAAGAAGAGGGAGGAGAAGAAACGGAAAGAGAAGAAGAAGAAGAAGAAGAAGGAGAAGGAGAAAGAGAAGGGGAAGAAAGGCGCCGTGACTAATTTGTGGGGAAAGTATGGGATTATTAGGGAGACTGATATGTGGTATGTTAATTTGTTCATAAATTCACCTTTTGGTTACAGTTTAGGGAGTAGGTTGTTCAATTCATAGCAAATTAGAGTTAGAAAGATTGATGGAGTCTCTTCTTGATTGTTAATCATTTTTGTTATTGCCTTTCTGGTTGAGGCTTGATAGTAGCTTTGAGACTTCAACAGATAATTGATTTCTTTATTGTTTTTTTTTTCTTTTTCGAAATAATACTGTGGGGTTGAGGTTAGAAACTGCTTAGCTTGTGTTTTCGAGTGACTATCTGATGGTCTAGCTTCAGTTGATGAGGGTGTGCTTCTTTCGTGTTATAAATTAACATCATGTTTTTACTGGAAAACATCAGAGCAAAGCAAAGAAAGTTACAATGCTTGCACAGAGGAAAACGGGTTTCATTTTACATGATAAGAATGTTTTCGGCCTCAAATACTTTCACCAAATCTTGCAACAGTTTTGAGCTGTTATGCTCCCTGTTTTGTCAAGACGATCACTTTTTTATTCCATTTCTTAGCATATTGTCTGTTAATTACTTTCCATGTAGTTCCCATTGACATGATTTTTTATTCATTGTAGGAATAAACGGCCTGAATTTACCGCATGGTTATCAGAAGTGAAAAAGGTATTCTTTTAGATGAAATTATCAGCTTCCCTTACTTGTTGTCTTGTATTGTTTTAGTAGTGTTCTTTGTCATTGTTTTGTTCACTATATATGGCTGATGGTTCTCTTAAAGTATTTTTCGCATGCTTCCATAATTTTTTTAAAATATTGAAGTAGATATGTCTAGCATGGATGTTTCTGTAGGGACAGCAGGCTGTATATGTTGTGGGACAGATCTATTTTATTGATTGCTTTCAAGTCCTTTGGGAGTGTCATTCTGTCTATGATAGTTCTGCTTGTCCTGTAAACAGGTCAACCTGGAAAGTCTAGCCAATTGGGAAGAGAAGCAGCTCTTCAAAGAGTAATTTCTTGTACTTGATTGTAACTAGACTTCTTTGAAATATTATATCTGAAAATAAGTTTGACATTCAGTGTCAAGATGACCTGACCCATTCTTTCTGGGTAAAGTTTCCCTTTATTGATGGACTAATGTTTCCCAATGTTTGTCATCTCTGCAGCTTCATGGAAGATCATAACACAGCAACATTCCCATCTAAAAAGTTAGTCCCCTTTCCTTCTTTACTATGCTGCCTTTGGTTTATAGGTCTGGCCATGTGTTTTCTTATTTCTCCTTAAGCTGTTTTCTTATCTGTCTCGGTATTACTTTACAATTTGATTTGTATTATTTGATTGTGGCCTTTAACGGAATATCTTTGTTGATTCTGTTATTTCATTACTTATGAGTTTGCTGCACTGGTTTGGATCTTCCTGGGGTGTATTGCCTTTTTACCTGTGAGAAAAGTGTCTCTTTTGTTCTTTTTCTTTTTTGGATGTTTGTGCCGGGGGGGGGGGGTAATCCTCTTTTCACATATGCAACTATGCAAATATGGTTGTCCTCAGCTTCATGACTGATCCTTGTTCTTATGTGTGCAGGTATTATAACCTTGATGCTTATTTCAAACATAAAATTGAAAAGGAAATGAAGAAGGGATTTGCTAAAGTACAGGAGTCTGAGCGTACTGTATTCAATGATGAAGAACAGCGAAGGTGAAAGATCTTTTCCTGTTGAGTTTTACATTTCCTATTCATTACTGAATAATGCTGTGATTACATACCCCACTAGATCTAGCATCGATTTGAGAAATTTATGGTTCAAAAAATTTTCCAATTAACTTTAATATTCTGAAGTCTGAATTGGACAAATTTAACCATCTCATAAAGTGAGTTAGTTTGAGAGCTATAAAATGCACTTGTTTGGTTTTGGAATTGCTATTGTGCAATTAGTACCACTTTTATGCAAAATCATAATTACATAGATTATGTTTACATCTCTATATGATAAGTTATCTCTAGTTTGAAATAAATTTTTATCATTTTTTAATCAGTAATACAGAATGGCACTATTAAAGAAGGATTTGATGTCTATGATTCATTCAGTGGTTATTACATTATGTTTAATTATTTATATGATAGGTTATCCCTTATGGTACTAACTGGTATCATCTTCATATATGGATGTCTAAGAGTACATCATGACATAGTTGATTAAGGATTTTATTTTCTGAAAGTTCATTTGGTGGTTATTTCAGATAACTCTTAATATCTCAAATTTTCGATGGGGTTTCATAAATAAAAAGGCTTGTAAATCTGATTGAAGCACCGAAAATGTTTAAAAGGACAAAACTGAATTCATCTACTTGTTAGAATTGATCAACTTACGATTGCAAGTTTTTTTACTTAGGCCTGCTAGCACTATAAGTGTGAGCAGACTTGATCAAGAATTTGATTGAATTAATTGTAACTGGCCTTTCCCTGTAGTCTGGATCTGTAGTTGCCCTTTTCTCATAAAGAGACTCAAAGCATGTGTTGGCAAAAATTTGGCTCTATTTCATTCACTATGTACTTTAACTAGTACTTTAACCAACACAATGCTGAGATGTGCTGTCTAATGACTATAAGTATGTAATATAAGTGACTGTTTTTATTTTTAATTTGAGTTTCTAGCCAACTTTGCTCTTCATTGATCTTTTGTCTGACACATAGTCCAAGGCTGAAGTGCATAATGTTTTTCTTTGCACTGTCCTCTTTTACAGGCTAGAACTGCAGAAAGAACGTGAAAGACAAAAGGAAGAACAAATTCAAGCATTACAGCATTCGATGCAGTCTGGGATGGTATGCTGTTTATGAATTAATTTTCTTTATTTTGTCTGTAATTTTTTCCCCACTTTGAGGCCTTATTGGCAATGTGCCGGCTTCATTCTCATTATCACCACATTGATGTTTTCAGGCTCAAGCAATGAAAGAGCAAGCACAACTCAGGGAAGAGATGGCATATCAATACAAGCTCGGCAACTTTGAGGTGAGGTCACCCTCAAAAGTGTCGATTATGATCCATACCTACCATGTCTGCTAACAGGGGTTTTCTTTAAAATTTGTAGGCAGCAGCTGCTATCCAGAGAAGGTTGGATCCTGATGTTGCCATGTGAGGAACTATTTGATGCTTCTGGGCAAGGCGGCTTTTAGGAAAAAGATCTGAAGATATTGGGATGAATGCTGATGCTTTGTTTTGCGCCTCAAGTAAATGATCTTCGTAGGTTTAGGTATCTTGGACGCCTCCTTTCATATTCATCTTCCAATTTTTAGGATGTAGTATTTGTAGATTCCATAGAATTTCTGCCTTAAACTGATGATAGAGGATATGTTTAATACATGTATGGTGTGAGATCACTTTTGATAATTTTTTGGTCGCTGGAGATCCTTAAAAAGTTACAGATATTGGAAGCTGCTAACCATAAAAATGAACGAGTTCATTTGTTCATTGATGAAGGTTCATATTCCTGAAATTTTACTTATTTGGAAGCAAACACTCAAAAGATAGCAATGTGAAGGAAACTAGATGAAATTATAGAAAAATAGTTGGCAAGTGATTCTCGAAACAAAAGATAGTAATATTATCACAGTTTGAATGCAGTGACCACCCTGCTAACACAACTGCATGGAACTGACAGTGGAAGCTTCTCCTCGGTACAAAACATACCCCCAAGAAGCATTAATGGAGTAATCTCTAGCTCGAACGTGTTAATTTTCTCGTGGAATGAAAAAGAAACTACTTCAGAATGTTTCTAGTAAAAATGTTTTCAGAATCAATGCAGTGACAACAATGGCAGCAAGATCATACAAGTCAGCGCCAGAGCAAAAACAAAAAAGTTCATCTGTAACTCTTCTGTGCATGAGAATTCATTACTTACCACACGAGGTGCTGATCAGCCAATTAGTGCAGCTTTCTTGTAAACTTTGCTGACGGCCCGAAACCAGCGCCACTTATAGACAATTCAGCAAGGGACCAATGGTTCTGCTTCAGTAATTAAATTTATACGGTAACAGTTGCCAAGAATCTTACATCAACAGAATCAAATTAAAAATTCAGTTGAAAACAGCAAGCCACTCAGACATTCTGGTCCTCCCCTAGCATGCAATAACAATCAGGTTAACACAAGGATTCTGTTTCTCGATAAATCACCAAATCGAATCTGTCTATCATCCCCAAACACAGATGTACTAATAAATGAAGATGAGAGATCCATATACATGGCAGTTTAAAGCATTAGAATATAGAAAGCCCAAATGATCAAAAAAGCACTATCATATAACCTAAGGCTACAACTGCTGGGAAAGAAGTGGCATTGGTGATAGTCAAAGTAACAAGCTAATTTGATAAGAAAGGAGTGGTAGAAAATTTTGTGTGAAGAACTGACCAGCTCACATATTACAGAATCTATTAACCAAAAACACTGATCCACACGACAGATTTCAAACATGCAATCACCGAGAGAAAGGATGTTTTCCCTGTAAAGTAATTAATAATTCTTATCAAAATTTTGAATTCACGAGACATAGAAAAACCTCTCAATTGATATTCAATTGATAGTGCACACAATACATACTCTGAACCCACTATTCCTACAACAAATGTACAGAGGACTAAAAAAGGCAATGGGAACTAGTTCATATCAGTCCAGACCTAAGTTCGGGACAATACTTGGAAAAAATTTCAATCAACTATAGTTCTAGAAATTTTCTCCATCCAACAGAAATCTTCATACTGTTTTCTTTTTCCTCCTATTGTCGGCACATGATTTTTTCAACAGAATCTAGGATCTAGTTGTTCTTTCGTTTCCATCTCTCTGACACTGTTCATAATGTTTTGGATCTTCTTTCCAAGAGATTGATTGTGTTCCTCAATGTGTTCGAATATCATTTCCAAATGCCTTTTGTATGTAGCAACTTTCTTTTTTTCAATAGCCAGCTGTTGCGATAGTTCCCGAATTTTATCATGCTCGTTGGGGTATTGATCATAAATGAGATCCCTACGGCCTTTACCGGGAGTTAGAGCATGAGTATGCTCCTTCACAAATTTTGTAACTGTCCATTTACCCGAACTTACTTTTCTAACTAAAACCATGGCTCTGCAACCAACCCTTGTCTCAACCCTTTGGCGTACGATCTTCTCCCGTTTGTCAGGCATCCTGAAGCCCTCCTTGTTGCAAACCAGGGCCCGACCAATGGCAGTTCCATCACGCCTTGATCGAGAAAGCTTGCTGACACGGATGACAAAACCAACTCTTGTCGCATACGAGTTATAAAAAGCATGTGCTGCAGCTTCAGACTCAAACTCTTGGCCCACATATGGTTCATCAATAGGAGTGACGCAATTAACATCCTGCAACTCATCCAGTTGAAACAATTCCCTCTCGGAGGAATCTTCGTCCACTTTAATATCTAGTCCGTGCTGGATCACCCCGTCAGCAGAACTCCCGACAATTGTATCGTCATCATTTGTTCTTCCTTCGTAATTAGTAGAACTTCCCACTACCTCGCCATTTACATCACCATTTATCTCATAATCCATCAAAATCTTGAGCAATAACTAGCTCCTACTTCAAGATCCCTGATATTCAGAAACTCTGCAAATTAGGATAGGCTTCAGCTGGAAGGAAATCAAGTTTCTACAATCATTTCAAGAACTCAACCAGCTTAATACTAAAAAAAAATTCCTAAAATATTGGACTTTTATAGTTTTATTGATATATAAATACTACTGGATCATTTTAGTAATACTTCAGCAATCTATAAATTATTTGATGCGCCTTTCACAATATAAAACCATTTAGTGATACATTTTAGTAATACTTCAGCCCTTTATTGTATTCATACAGTTCAAAACCCTAAACATGTAGCCATTACTTCATACCAAAAAAAAATGAAAAAATGCTTTTTTCCTTTTCTTTTTTTCTCCTCTCTCGACAAAAATGCCAATCTCCTCGCCTTAAAACAGTATAAGCTTGACTGACTAGAAAAATCAATCTAATATATTGGAAACAGAAAAACAAAATAGAGTGAAAAAGAAGAAGAAACAACCGCTTTCCCTTCTACAACCCTTGAAGTTTTACGCATTGGTTGCATTAAAATTCCAAAAAAAGAGGAGTACCATACAATAGAATCTGAATCACGTGTTTGCAATCCCCGACATTCATCAGTTACACGATTGGCAAATATAAAAAATCTCCATTGCAACAAACAAAAAAACAGAAACGATAACGACAGGATTCAGCAGATAGCTATGGACGATCACCCCTGATCACGCTAATTCACGGAGAAACGGAATCGAATTGGAGAAGAAGAAGGAAGCGTACCGGAGGCGTAGGGAGGGATTGGCGTGGCCGCCGCTGACTTTGAGGAGGCGAAGTGGCCACTGTCCGAAACAAGTGGGGCCGCAGCACAAACAATTGATGAGACTGAGTTAAGATATGCGAGGGCAAATCCGTCCTTTTATCCAGCCCCCAAGTATGAATTTTCGAAAATTGGACAATTAGTTCCCTGTCTTCTTGCAGCCTATGTAACGCTGTAATACTTTTTTGTGCTTTCTATATTCCCGAATAAGTATTATATTTAAAATAATTTTTATCTCAAAATAAATTTCTCTTCAAACTTCTCATTTTGCACTTATCATTAGTACATGTTTTTTCCTCATCTATATGTATATTTTGATGCCGAAAACACTTATTCGATAACAAAAGAAATATTTAATAAAAATAATGAGGAAAATTCTATAGAACATGTAATGTAAGTGTGCTACACCCATTATCATAATATATTGAAGGTATATTTATATTTCTTTATATCATTTTGATTGTATTTGGTGAATTTTTAAGATCCTATACGCATTCTTATATGATCATACTGTTTGAATGTTTCAAAAATGAAATGATGAATGACTTTACTATTGACAATCTCATTTGTAGTATTTTAAATATTAAAACTATTTAAATGAAGATATCATAAGTCGTCTATGCCTATCATATTAATCAATATGTTGTTTTTCTTTTTCTTTTTCTTTTTCAATTTCAAATTATTATCAGTGAGTCTGTTTCCATTTCTGAGCTCAAAGAAACATCTGAGCATAAGTTACATTGAAAAAATAGATAAAGAATATACATAAGTACTTGAAAAAACTGTTTGAAATCATAAGACATCAAGAATCATTGTGTACACTGTGATTCTGTGATTTTTTGCTGCTGGAAATTTAAATTACAGTCATGAAAAGAAATAACTATCAAGCTGAAAATTGAAAGAGATCTTGTTTACTCATTAAAAATCTGCAGAAAAAAAGAAAGAAAAGAAAGTATGCGTTTAAGCTATTCATTCTCTATAAGATTTAAAGATTTCTGGTACAACAACATTCTTTTTGTTCACATCTGTTTTAATCTACCAAAAGTATGTTACAACTACTGCCTGTAGAAGTATTAACAACAAACTATAATTTTCGTTTGCGTTCTAACGCGGCATGGAGGATGATCTCGCTGCCATTTCTTGCATAATTCTGAAAGAAACCGGGGAAGAAACAGAAGCAGAGGGGCGAAGGAGAGGAGTACCAACCCGAGTTGAAGCCTCATTAGCAGATGGTGGGGATTGATCATCGCTGATGGCAACCATGGTTTGTTGCAGCTCGATTTCTGCAGCTGACTGAGGGGCGAATCGGGGACTATCTATTAACTGATGGTCATCTTCCTCGACTGACATAACTGTGCTAGTATCTGTGTGAATGGTTGAATCGTCTGTGAAGATGCCCATTTTTCTCCTCCTCCGAGCTGCCTTTCCCCATCCGTGGATTGTCTCTCGTATGTTGTGTGGGATCAGGGCGGCCTTGTAGTTCGTTCCCATCTAAACAATGAAAAGAAACAAAACATTAGAAGAGAGCATTGTAACATAACGAAACATAGATTCGTGTGATTGAGGATTTAAGCTTTGTATCACCTGAGTAACTAATGCATAGAGTGGCAGGGTGCTGTAGCTGCACAAGAATTGCCCTGCAAACCTGGAGTAAAAGCTAGAAGAATCTTAGTTTCTCGACATCGGATCATCTTAGGAGGACGAGGAATTGAAATCGGCATGTAACACTAAGGCGTACCCAACAATTAGTCGTAAATAGACTACTAAGTGGTTCCTTATGAAGCAAGAATTGTAGCCAAACTGCCACTGCAATATAAGAAAAAGATTGTTAGAACTTCCTCATTTAAAATGTTGTGATTAAAAAAACTTCAAGCATATCACAACATGTGACATCAAATTATCCATTGGAAAAGTGACATTTGAAGGAAAACCATAGTTTGATGCATGATAAATTCGGCCTATTGATGCTAGACATTCCAATTTAAGAACTTGCATCCAATTTCATTAAACTCTCGTGATACTTTCACATGAAATTCTTATACTACATATTTGAATGATTTTAGGTGGACTACAAAGTTAGTAACCAAAGCAAGGGAGGAGGACGTACCCAGAACCAGAAGAATGAAGCGAGCTCAAATGCATTCTGCCACAGCATTAATGTAGAAATCATTAGTTTAAATTTATTTTGTAACAGAACCATAACATACACCACGATACACACAATTCAGCAGTAAAATTCCTATAAAAATGGCAAACCTGGAATAGGATAAAATGAATCAAGGACAGCAACAGTTCTGGCTTCTTGAACCAAAATAGTTCATCTCGGGGTCTAAACTTTGGTCCGTTAAAACTCCCTGTTATTCCCGCACTCTCTAATGCCAAGGTTGCTATGATGTGTTGCAGCTTTGTGCCAACAAGTAGAACAAGCTGCAATTCAAAACAATGCGTTATTTAAATGAAGTAATCTCATACTTTTGTCCCATTTCAGCATGTAACTTATTTAGCAACAAATATAGTTCTAAGCTAAGACACGAAATCTTGAATATATGTTTCCAAAGATTAGAAGCATCATATGTTTCAGTTTTGTAACTTACAGTGACAGGTATAAGTGCAATCCAGAAGTAGAGATTGGATCCTGCAATAAAAGTTAGGGCAGAAGAGTAAATGAGTGAAAGGTGTATAAGATAAACATTACTACTAAAGTGGTAGAACTAGGAGTAACTGAAAGTGACGTGGACTGGGATATGATGGCAAACAGGTATTGTGTTCTACATGTAAATGAGTTATGATGAAAAAACTAACTGGATTGACTATCTTTTCTAGTTATAATATAGTTTCACCGGAAAATGACCCGGGGTCAATCTCATCATTTCCTAGAGAGAGAGAGAGAGAGAGAGAGAGAGAATTACCACAGAAGCTTTTAGCTAACTAACCTTTTACATTGAACAGCATAAAAGCTACAACAAATCCCCAGAGTGGAGCACTGTAAAATCCACAAGAAGGGGGTGTTGAAAAGCTTCCAAAATGACCATAGAGTAACAAAATATTATATATAATAATATAACAGATTTGAACTAAAAAGCTTCGGGGACAGCTCAAGCCAACTTGTCCTAGAAGCAGGATTTCTGGATTAGATTAAACAAATAGATAGCAAGTGATTAATGCAGGATAACCATTAAGATAAGTCATTAAGAATTAAAATTTATCAACATCAACTTGAATTATTTTGGCTTCACTGTCAGTGAAAATGGTAGGAGCTTCTGCTAATCTAGTATAGAACTTTTGCCCTAGTTTAAGAAGCATGAGCATAATGTTCAAGTAATGAACATTGTTAAAAATATCAACCATTCAATAATAGGAGAATAGTCAGCATTTGAAATGATAATTTTCCTTACCTGACACCAACTATCTTTTGAAATTCTTCTTCCATAGAACGAATCATATAGCTGTGGAAATCATATGTTGATGTGAGGTTGTGGTTCTGCCATAAATAAGAAATAGAAAAGTAAACACTAAGCTTAACGTGTCCAAGTATGTAAAAACTTAAATTGATGCAAAACCAACAGAAAATAACATAGCAAAAAAGTACGAGGCAAATCCATTTACAGGGAAATGGAAAAAATTTAATAATTATTTATCCATATCATCGATCAAATAATTTGTTGATTCTTTATCTCGTGAGGTGCATTTTTCTATGGAAAGTTGACAAAGTAATTATATAACACGTAATTGTTTGAGAAACTGGCATATAAAAGAGATACCAAGAGATCAAGTATGACTATATCTACAACAATTGATTTCATGAATGTCAACGGTATCCCTACAGATAGGTATTTCTAAATTCTAAGTTTGCAAGATAATTCATCAATATCGGATTTGAATAACTGTTACTCTATTAGGTCAGAATTGTCTGAGGCCTAAAGATTAACATTATTTTGCAATCAGTCGTTCTAACTTGTCGCCGTAGTTGGAAACAAATTTTCAAGTGATGGAAGTTTTTCGTGGAGAGTGATGTTTTTGAACATAAATCATACATCCACTTTAGAGAATAATGAAATGAAGTTGAATGTTCGCATACCGTGATAAATCCTTGTCGAAGGGTGAGGTAATCGGCACGAACAACTGAACGCCCAAACTGGCGGAAGAAGCATGTCTGGATATACATCAATAGTATCTAATCAGATGAAAGTTGTGTCTAGCCTCTCATAAAGCATTATCTTAAAACATCAACTAGTTTGAACAAATATTTGTTAATGAGTGGAATATAAGAAGTTAGCTAGTGAAATAATGAAAAGCTCAAATATGCAAATAGGTATTATCAGTAAATTATTCAAGATTATGCTATAATCGTAATCTGTGTTGCACAAAAATAATATTGAACTCTTCATGCAACATTGCAGTGAACCTACCACCCAAACGAGAAAGTTATTCCTCTGCATAGGAGTTGATGTATGGACTCTCACAAAAGTTGATTGCCTTTGCATTGTCATTGCTCTGGTTTTTTCTGCACAGATGAAAATGCACGAGGAAATATTAGAGATACTGACTCGGTGATACTCAAAGCATGCGTCTTGGTAGAATTTTCTATTTTCGTTCACTTCTAGAGGCAACGTAAGTAGTAGTTTTTCTGCTATCATTCTGCGAAAGGAAACTATTAAAGTTATTAAATATGAATAGATTCTTCCCTAAGCTTTTAGATAAGAAGCGATTAAAGTTAATAGTAATTCTGATATCATTCTGCCAGGGGAAAGTGTTACAGTTATTAAATATCAAACAATTCTCCACTAAGCTTTTAGATGAGGTAATCATTCAACATGGTATAATAGCCGAGCCATAGAAAGGGAATCTGCTCAAAACTCACTGCATATCATTATATTTAAAAGATTCCAAGGAAAGTGAGGATTCCTATTGAACTATTAGATATTGTTAAATGATTTTCCTCTCTAAAAGCTTAAGCTTTTCTATGAGATTGTCGACAGAAATTCATTTCTTGTTCTGGCATGACTTCATTTCTAGCACACTATTTGCCACCTACTTGAGGTGTGCGCCAAATCAAAGTGATGTATTCACAAGCTAATATGAAAAATCTTGAGTTATTAAGCAGAGGATAGCAGAATGGGACGAAAGACTTCATTAGTACAATCTCTCCTTGAATTCTTCTAAAATCCATGTCTGTTACCCAAAAGAAGTATATTTCAAGACTTCATATTGAGAAAAGTGGACGTTAAACTTCAGTATAAACAAAATCTTCTGTATTTAGTATTTACCACTTAATGAATTATGCCTGTCCAAGTGAGCCTCATCCTCCCATGCTCTCCAACTGTGAATCTAGCAGAAATTTTTAGCAACAAAGATTAGAACTCTTAAAGGGGCAAACAAGGTCATGGATATTCATCAACGTAAAAAGAAAAAATTACGTAATCACATAACTAGATAAAAGGGTCGAAATAAATTTGAAAGCATTTTTAGAAATACCATATATGTAAATAGCATGCCCAATACTTCAGTGGTAAATAAACCAAATCATCAAAGTACTACCTTCACAATTGCCAACAACATCGTTAAGCAGCTGTAAGATATGTGTGTGATAGCCATTACAAAAATAAACCTATGGAGCTGCTCGAGTCCTTCATATGACACAAACGGTTCATAGTTCTGCACGAGAAGTCATAAACTTTGTAAGTTTTATAGAGATACAAAAAGATTAACTACATGGAAAGAAACATAAGTGCATATTTTGACTCGTGATTTTATGTTGAAAACTTGCCTCTGAGCAAGTATTCTGATTTAGACCCATCAACACTCTCCTGTGTGAGCGGTGACCAAAGAAGGCCATTAAAAGTCCACGCTCCTGTAAATGATTATCTTCAGTTTCCTCATCGACTTCTTTCCTAGTGCATGGGGCAAATGCACTATCATAGAACTTCGAAGGGATGCAAATGTTCGATATAATGCTCGAAGTTGCTGTGAGGAGAAGGGATATGAACCCGAGAAGCATCAACTCTGTCAAAGCACATCGCAATACGTGAGGCAAAGAATGGAATAGAACTGATGTTGCAACAATATAGGAGCAACAAAAGCAAAGTTCTGCACAGAGTGGCTCTCATTCTACATAACAAGACTCTCAACAGAGAATTTCATGAAACATCATATTACCTTCCTTCATTTTCTCAACAGCAGCAAGCAAAGGTTTCCGATCAGTTTTCTTCAACCACTGAAAGTGAAATTATAAGAATGCATAAGCTCATGGAAATATGACAATCAATTGCTGACATAGTAGGAGCCACACATTCCTACTTTTTCTATGTTTTTAATATTCATAACTAGTACTGCAACACAAAGAAGATCATGGTAATTTTCTAAGGCACAACTAGGTGCTGGTGCTGCTATGTAAAGCGCTACACATAAGAATAATTCCTCGCAACACCATTGCTACCAATGTCCAGCGACTTACTTAAATCAAGAAAACGTGGAGTTACTAGATAAAATAAAGCTACTATTTCCACAATATTTGTAGACGATTTTAAGAGTCAACTCAGAATAAATAGTAAACATATACTTCATTGTCTCCATTGACAAAGCCAAACGGCCGAATGATCCGAATCATCCATTACACAAATCAAAACAGATTATCCTAAAATCAAACAGAGAAATCCTTCTATTCTGCATTTATGATTTATCCAAACAAGAAACCTGGCATAACACAAATATAACAAGACACAGGCAACAACTTCAACATTAAACAGAATGCCACTCACAATTCCCAACCGGTGAATAGATCGTTCCACGAGCAGTGAAACGCCAACAAATATGGTCAAAACAGAAGCCACGGACCATGTCGGAGTCAGAGCCAAAGACCTCAGGTCCTTCTCATTTTCTGAGGCTTCGGATTCAGACATTCTCGA
Source organism: Monilaria moniliformis (assembly GCA_034509125.1). Classification (NCBI taxonomy): domain Eukaryota; kingdom Viridiplantae; phylum Streptophyta; class Magnoliopsida; order Caryophyllales; family Aizoaceae; genus Monilaria; species Monilaria moniliformis. The sequence continues at coordinate 25,826 of JAYDZE010163227.1, read as the reverse complement.
AACTCAAACCTCAAACCTCAAACCTCAAAATCTACAGCTCCCCCCCAAACTCAACCCCTCAATTAGACCTCAACAAAACCCATTCCACCAAAAACATAGACTAAAAAAATCCAAACTTTGTTTCACAACTATGTTCAAACTCACACTACTCTTAAAAAACACGTAGTGAAGAAACCACAAATGCAGCCATTGCTTTCGGTCTAGATTCCATGAATACAAGAGGGGCCAGAATCAAGAAAATGCAAAGTAGTTGTTCTAATTCTTTATTCTCTGCCGCGAAAGACGGTGAATTGGATTATAGAAAATAAACATTTGACTGGGATAGTGAGAAAGCACTCTTTTTTCAACACGGGAAAACAAAACAAGATTTTATTTTTTTGTCATCAAAAGGAAAAAAAAGAGAGTTTTGAGATGAAATGGGCTCCCGCAGAAATTGATTCGGGGAAAGAGGAGGAAGATGAGACAAGAAAGTTCTACTTTTCAAACTCTAAACAAAATAATACTTAAATCTATTTCTGACAGGAAAAAAGGTGTTAGAATAGTTAAATCAGAGTGAATCAAGGTTGATAGCTGAGTGTGGTGGGCTGGCTGGTAGCTGGCGCTGGAGTTGTAAAGTTTATTAAGTTTATTTAAGGTTCAGAAATTCTTGCTTTCGGCCATTAAGATGTGTGAGCTCCTTCTCTCTCTCCTGCCTTGCTCTCTCTATTTCTCTCTCTCTTGTATGTAGAAATTATATTCCAGTTTAGCAGATTGTGTCAAATACATGCAATATGCAATGTCGGGAGCGTATGGGGACCGCGTAATTGATGGACCAAGATATATTAGTAATCACTCTAAACCGGCTCTGATTTTTTTACCCAATCTTTCTTCTCCCAATATATATTTATAGTGATATAATTTATTATATTAATATATGATGTAATGAAGGTGGCGCTTGATAGCCTCGTTATGCGTGTATATAATAAAATGAAAAATCTGTGAAGTTGCACCTCGGGTGGTTAGCTTTCTCATTTTAAGTCAAGCTACAATATCGCAAAGAGGCATGTACAAAAAAATTGTGGTCGAGACTACAAACTACTTTTTTTTTTTGAAAATTTAGACTATAAACCATAGTAAATCATGTCTCTAAAATAATAAAAAAATATTATTTCATTGTTAACTTATATATGATGTTATATTATAAAGGGTTATTTGCAATTAATATCTGTTTTGCAATTTCATTTAAATTTTTGAAAGTTAATACTTTATTCGGTCTCATATGACTTGGTATGTTTCTTTTTAATACGATATTTGAGAAAATAAGATTGAAGTGTAAAAGTGTGTCATGCTCGTATATTAATATATTGTAAATTGATTACCCAAGAATAAAACATTTCAAAAAAAAATACGGGTCAAGTTAAATGGGACGAAAGGAATAATAGATACATAATCTTACTTTTTTACACAATATCATAATAGAGATTGAGACATATCAAAATTGATTATTGGCTTATGAAGCTCATTGTTAGGACAAAGAACCTTAAATATCATCAATCAATTCTAAATTTAAACATTAATCACGCAATGACTTAGGTAGGTCTTAAAGCAGATAATGTTAAGGTAGGTCGTTACTCTTTACTGTAGAAACTTAAATGTAAATTACAAAATACAAACGATCCCACAAGGCACAAATTAAATATTAAATTACAAATAGTCATATTACATAAATTTATTGTATATATGTGCAGTGCAGATTGATAGTGCCATTGCGTTGCCAAAACTCGATTAGTATTACGAGGTCTCTGGACTATTTACACCAAAGCAGATCTGCAGTTAATATCTTCTTAATCGATTAAATCCCTAAAAAGCACAAGGGCCTTTGTTATCTCAAAGCTTAACTTTTAGCCTGTTGTCTTTTCTTTGTGCTTTAAAGTTTAATTCGCAATATTATTAATATAAAAATGGTATACATATGTTTGTATTTGAATTATCTTTACAGTTTATATGCTAAGGGTCTGTTCGGTATTCTAGATTGAAATCCTTATAGTATCACACTCTGATACAATCTGAGATAGCTAATCTCACGAAACCCGAGTCAGAGCCTCACCCCTCCAACAAAATTTATCTTCCCTCGCGATTAAATTTTCATGCCATTCTATCATCTACTTTTTCTGTAAATTCAAAATCTGCCATCCATATATTACAAAACCTTTAAGTTAATAATATTAATCTGTAGTAACATTACAGCTTCAGTTATTATCAAATTAATAAATTGTATTTTCATAAAATAAAAACTAGAGTGAAATGAAGTATTAATTGGGTGGAATTAGAAAATACTGTTATTTAGAACTAGTTAGCAAATTAAATTTTATCAAATGAACACTCGTTATTATTTTTGCTTATAAAACTTAAAAAAAAATTATGGAAGTAAGCTAATTTCGTTTTGATTTTAAAATCATTTTAGCACATAATTAAGTACGAATGAGCCACGAAACTTTGATAATGGAAACACATATGCATGGTTTTATGCGATTATAATTTAAATAAAACCTTATTTGATTTACAAAGATTGTTTACCTTTTTTTAAGTTCCCCTAAAATTCATTTTGGTTGTTCTAAGTTGTATATATTAATTTAACCAAATATTTGATTACACCACGAATGTCGTAACATGGATTATAGGCTTGTAGAAGTTAAATGTTATTTTTATCACTTACTCTTCGAGTTAATTGAATAATAATAGTGAATTAATGTTCTATTACGACGGAATATATTATGCTATTACTATATATTGATTTATCGATGCTAATAAACGGCGATACCATCATTTATTTCCAGTCCCTTTAGACAATCCCTAGCTAATTCCTCTTTGCAACTATTTATTCATTTATTTTTTATTTTAAGTAATATTAATTTATTTTTAATAGAACATCTTAATTTAGCTTATTATTCTTTTATAAAAAGCCAAAGTGAATAGTTGGACTGTCCCTTCAATCATAGAACAAAAGCTAAAGTTGATGATAAGAAAAATATATGGAACTCTTTAGTAAAGTGATCTTTTGAAAAGAAGATGTTGAGCCTGTATTCTTCTTATCTATTTTGTATTTCATGTATCACGTTTTATACGATTTACTTTACTATTTATCGTTCTAATTTGGATTAAGAGCGAAGTTTGAAGGGAGCTCAGCTTAATTTCTGGCATTAACTAATGCAATAGTTTAAAAAATAATATAACATGTTTATTCATTTTTTGTGTAATTAATATGAAGTTTTAGTATTATATAATATACACAACAAGGATTAAGAAATGGTGCATGCATGATGAGTTGCATGTGGACCAGGAATTGTTAGAAATAATTGGTGATGCATGCATGTGCATAGCTTATAATGTATTAATGCAATTAATCAACTTGTCAAATACAACAACATTAATTAAATTTTTAATTGACTGGTATTACGATTTACATAACTCATTTTGTTTTTCGTACCATCAATTGTTTTTAATGCATAAATAGGTCATTAAATGGTCCATAATTGGTTCCCGTCTGATAGTTTATTTTATGTTGATACTAGAACAATATCTAAGAGACTGTAAATCTAGCGTGACCATCTCCTTGATCTTGCACGAAATACAATTTCGTCTATCCAACGTTAAATAAATAATATCACAAGAAGAAAGAAGCACACGCACACTCCTGGAAGGAGTGAATTCATACTATCATGAGTCGCAACTTATAATATGATGAGCTCAACAACTTTAAGTCCCTTCCACCTCTATTAAATCATGATGTGGAATATACTTTTAATTATAATTAATGAACTCAACAACTCAAAATAATAATAATAATAATAATAATAATAATAATAATAATAATAATAATAATAATAATAATAAAGTGGAATATATTTCATGAAAAAGTAATTAACAGATTAAATGAATCTATTAAAAAAAAGGATATAATGATATAGAATATAGAAGTACAAGGATCAAATAAAAAAAACTATAAATAAAACCCAAAATACATGGATCTTTAGATGTGTTTTGCCTTTATTTTATAATAGAGGATGATGCACATGAACAACTTGATTCATATTTCTTCAATTGACAAAGTATTGGTAATTAAGTCAACAAATAAGAATAAATAAACTTACAATTATTTCTGAAGTTACAATATAAATAAAATACTTAATTAATTAAGTAATACAAATTTCAATATCAAATAAATTTTGAAAAACCTTGACAAAACTCATATCAATTCTCATATCAATTTTTCAATTGTGAATTAACACTTTACTTTTAAACATGTAATATTAACACACACACACACAAACAAATATTAATATTTACCATAATATTAACGGATTTAAAATACCTTTTTTGTTTATCTCTTTGGCATTCTTTTTGTCGCATGAATGATACTGTAATTTAATTTGCTTGAGAGAATACTTTTCGGATAAATTATTTTACAATTAGTATATATTGTGAATGGAAAATTAAAAATAGTAATTAACCTAAAAACTCTTTCTTTTGTTATTTTTACACATGTTTTCTATGAAATTACAAAATGAAATTACACATGAATGAATACTCTTTTGTTTATTTGTTTTTCCCATGGCTATGGTATGCCATTGGTAGTCTTTACTATGATATTTTTTATTTTATACGTTTAATTACCCACCAGAAAAATATTGAAATTAATAAAATAAGAGAACATGTAAATTATTATTAATTCTCAACGATCTGAAGAACTAATGATGATTTATAAAAAGTTGCATAGAAGATTCTTCTACATACATTGTTTCTATCAAATTAATGACAACATACTATATCATCGTAAAGGGGAAATAGATCAAAATGATACATATCGTACACACAGAAAATCCACTAAGCTCCCCATTGTAATTCGACATGATATAATATAATATAAAATAAAATACAATACAAACTTCATGGCAACGAAAGATACAACATAGAGAAAAAATAAAATATGAAAGCTACAATCCTAGGCAATAAAATAATAATATTCTCAAGTTGAAAATAAATAAATAACAATGATAGATTTTTCTACCTAAGCAATTCCAAATTTTTTCTATCAATGGAAATTTACATCATCAATATGGCGAATGCATTTTGCTTTACTAAAGCTTGTGAAAAAATCGGGTATCCTTACTGTTGTGATTGGTAAGTTTTCAAAAATTCTCAGGCTGCGTTTGTAAAATGGATTTGAAATTGCAATTATATACATGAAATTGAATTTGAAATTATGTTTTGCTAATTTAATTCCAAATCTTTTGTTTGATAAATTCAGAATTAACCAAGATTTAGAATTAACTTTTAATTGAATAATTTATTTATTTATTTATATTATGTAATTTTATATATTTTTTTATATATTTTGAGTTGTTTGTGCAAGTATATGTGTTGTGTGTGTGTGTCGTGTGTGTTTGTTATGGTGTTGTATATGTGTAGTGTGTGTATCGTGTGTGCGATATTGTTGTGTATACTATATGTTTGTTGTCTGTGTAATTTTGTGTGTCGTGTGTGTTGTGTGTCATGTGTGTGAGTGTGTGTATTGTTGTAGTTTGTGTGTGTGCAATATATGTATTGTGTGTGTAGTGTGTGTATTGTGTGTAATGTGTGTGTGCAGTGTGTATTGTGTGCAGTGCGTGTAGTGTGTGTTTGAGAGGTACTCAATTTTATATTTATTTGGATTTTCAAATCTTTACCTTAGTTATAGAATTCAAATTGTGGAATTTGGTGAATTCAATTCCAAATCCAAATATTTTAATATCAAACAATAAATTTGGAATTAAAAGCTTTAATTCTAAATCTAAGCCTCTAATTATGTGATACCAAACATACCCTCAGCAATTTTTTTTCATAATATAGCATTCGATTTTATCTTTAATATCAAATCTGGGAAATGCTAATAATTTTGAGCAATGAAAGATATGTCACCAACGTAACTTCAATAACTAATTCGTGTTGTAGATATATAAGATATGGTAGATTAAGTGGATTATTCACATATTTTTCAGTTTTCATTTCACTACTTGCTAGCAATCATCTTTTAATACTAGTTATTATTTCCTACCTACTTGTCTCTATCGATTTATTTTTGCTACCAATTACAAATTCAAAACTTAAGTACACATTAATGCTAACCGCTCCACAGTTGAGCTCAACAGTTTTCGTATTAACTGACTAAATAATTGTTCATTTTTATTCTCGAGCTGTAGAAACATAATACCACTTTTCAGAGGTTAGATAAAGCTCAACAACGCAAGTACTATTAAATTCAATTGAAAGAGTTTAAAAGGCTCAATTGTATACAAACTACATTCATTCTCGCACCTGAAATTTACACACATATACAATATTCATGCATATATTATCTTTTATTTGATTAAATATTTAGATAAGTGTGAGGTAAAGTATAAATTGGATTCCAACCATATATATATATATATATATATATATATATATATATATATATATATTCCTTGCTAACCATATATACCTTTATATGTGTACTTATTAACACGAACTGCAATTCAGTTGATAATGCGCTTCCCTCTAACTAATTAATCAAAAGTTCGAGTTATTTGGAGAGTTAAGTGTGTGCATGTGAGTTTTAAAGACAAGTCTATGTATTGTCATTTTTTATAGATTTTGATATTATATATGTTGTACTAAATATAAAATATTATACCGGATGGAGATTTACCAAATCATAAATGATACTGTGTTAAAAAAATTCATATTACTTGAGAAAATTATTAAGAAATTACTCGAATATTTGCTTGCTTCGTATCCTTGTGAGGGAGGACCAAAATATCCTGATATAGGTAACCCAACAATTTGGAGGAGGTTATATTAGTACTGGATCTTTTATTTTCTATCATAATAAATATAGTTGAAAGTAAAAGTAATACATGGTGTTCTTAAAAGTTATCCTAAGCTAGCTTGAATTATTATCATACACCTAATTTCTGATGAAATTAAACAAAACCCAAATGATTAGATGGCCATCTTATAATTAGCTAAAGATGGTGAATAATTGGAGCATTTATTAGGTGCACATGGCATTCCTCACAATTGGGATCCTATTCCTATACATGATCATTGATCAGAGTCCTCTACCATTTTTGATATTTCCAACTTCTTTTTCTTAACACTAATATTTTCTCTCTCCGTCGTCCCTGCACGCTACCTGGTTTTTCTACTTGTAATTTTTAATGTCAGAGGTCGGAAATCCAATGCTCCGGCTGAGCCATCGCCGGAATCATCCTCGTTCACTACAATCTCAACGGACGACTTCATCGAATCACCAACAGTGCAACAAAAATCAACCAAATAAAATACTCAGAAAATTTCTGATATCTACCAAACTAAGAATCTACAAACAGCAACGCCGACAATTAGACATCAATCCGAAAATAAAATTGTGATGCAGATCTCACTACAGAACAGAGCTCTTAACTGATCTGACTACAGATGCAACATCTTCAAGAGAGAGAGAGAGAGAGAGGTGTAACTACTATTCATACAAAAAAGAATGAATTCGATCCTACTTCAAAGAAAAAATGGGAAACTCTAAGAAATTGCAAACAAGATTTACACAACTGCTTGAATTTGAGAACTCAACTCTTGAATAGCTGCCAAATTCGAAGAATCAGAAAGAGTGTTCAGATTTTCGAAAACAAAAACTCCCCCCTCCACCCTGACGGCAGCGACGCCGCTGTCTGCCGAAGGGGCAGCCAATGATCTTGCGTTCGATCCGGCATCACGGAGGCCGACCGGTTTAACGCGGTCCGGTACAGCCACGGCGGCGCGATGCAGATAGGCTCCAACACCTAGTCGGTGGCCGACAAGAACAAGTTTTATGGCGTCGGAAGCGAAGAGAGGGCTGGATCTGGAGAAATCGATCAGAGGGTCTGGAGCTGGAAAAATCGACCTGAGGGGAGAGAAGATTTTTGTAGTGGCAATACATGTTTTCCCGCCAGACACGTGGCGGAAAATTAGAGATTGTGCAGTATAGTTAAATTCTTGCGGACTGTCTAATCACTTGACCCCGACATCATCTATCTGAATTCTTAGACAATCACGTCCTAACACTATGCCTATCAACAATACACGAAAACATACGCATAAAATTAATGAATTAGTATCCAAATTTATTATATTGACTCAATAATGATATATATATTATATTCAATAATGATATAATAACTCATATATATACAATAATGATATAATAACTCATATCATATTCATATTACACAATAATTTTGTCTCGTCTTTATATAATACAATTATTTCATGTCATTATCGTATTCATATCGTGTTCTCGTAACACAATTATACTATACACACACACACACACATATATATATATATATATATATATATTATATTTATATTTATTGATTTGTTTTCAAGTTTATAAGTTTTTGAATTTATCGTATCATGTCGATTCAAGTAAACTCATGTAAGTTTTGTGCTTGTACAAATCATATCACATCCATATTTTTTTTCATATTTAGTCATATCATATCGTATTATTATCGTGTCAACATAATAAAATGCATGGCTTGGTGGACAAGGCATTTACTTCAAAATCTCAACAACGTAAATTCATCTATTGGCACGTCAATGATCAATAATAGTTCGATAAAATTTCGAAATAAGGAAATGAAATTTGATCCAATAAATGTAAGCTAAGGTTGTGCAGACGAGCAGATATATATGTTTGTGTTATTTTTCTAGTGTCTGTTTTCTTGGTTATTTCATTTATTTTTAAATCGTTAATGAGAGTAATAGTCTTTCTTCTTCTTTTTTATGATCGCAAAAATAGCTTTTCTTCTTGTTTGAGGTTATTCCGTTGAAATATAAAGCTTCATAAATAATCCGTACACATTTTTATAGTTTAGCTGACGATAATAACTATAAAATGTTGTATATATTCTCTAATAAACTATTTCGTTTATTATCAATTTATATTTTATTTATATTATTACATTATTTGAATTCAGGCCAAATTTCACACACACATAAAATTTGTGTATTTTCTCGTCATTTTTCAAATTACTTTCATAAACCGAGATTTGATAATAATATGTGTTTTTACGTATTTGCTTACTATTTTTAGGTATTTGGCAAACGCGTTACTACGAATTTTTTGAAAATTGTTCCTAAAAAAGCGCTATGAATCCCGTAAAGTTTATTTATTTTCACAAAGTTTTGCTTTCATGTGCTTTCGTCGCATTTCATCTCCCTAATTGATTCTACATGGAATTCCGAAGAGATCGCAAATCCGCCATCGATCTAGCCGCCATGGATCGAGCTGCCATGGACCGAGTTCTGAAAGCTGCGCGCTCTTCCGGTTCGCTCAACCTCTCAAACCGCTCTCTCAGGTCAGTCCTCGATTTCCGACTTTCCAATTTTCGTTTTCGATCTCACTGCATTTTGTTACCGAATGTAATCGAATTTTCCCCGCATTTTGTGTGCTATGGTTGCTGATTACAGAGAAGTACCGAATGAGGTTTACAAGATTTTGGATGCGGTCGGTGGAGATGAGAAGTGGTGGGAGGTAATCGCTACATTCTTCCATGTCGTATTTATAGAGACGATAGTCTTGTATGGTACATTGTTCGCGGCGCGATTTATTGGTCTTATGGTGTACTTGCAGACTGTGGAGCTCCAGAAGCTTATTCTAGCTCATAATGATATTGAATTGCTGAAGGAAGATTTGAGAAATTTGACTTCGTTAGTAGTACTGAATCTAAGCCATAATAAGCTTACGCACCTCCCTGCAGCTATTGGAGAGTATGGTTTTTTTACCCTTTTTAAATATGCAACTATTTCGGATCAATCTATGCATAAGCTGAGAACAAAATTTGGTCTTGATTGCCAGGCTTCAGATACTTAAATCATTAGATGTGACGTCTAATTCGCTAGTGGAAATACCTGAAGAAATTGGATCAGCTGCTTCGCTGGTGAAGTATGTGTTCTATGTTTTTTCTCGTCTCCTTACCTTTTATAGAAAGCTGATTTTTAGTGTTTTCCGACCAATATACAACCATAATTATTTTCTCTATCACTTTCCCTCCTGTCCATCTTTGTCACATATGTAAAGGCCGTAAGAATATGAAACTGTTCTAACATGAACTTGATCATGTTTGCAAATTTGTGATTTGTGATTTCTACGGCACCATGCTTGATGCATACTTTATTATGCAGATTTGATTGTTCGAATAACAGACTTAGCTCTCTTCCTAGTTCTCTTGGGCATTGTACATATTTGTCAGAATTGAAGGTGAGTACTTTTTAGGCATGTTATTTTTGTACATATGTACTCGGTATTACGATGTTTCTTCTTCTGGACATTGAATGGTGAATGTGTTTAAGTTTATTACAAATTAGCATGCTAGCTTTTATAAGGCAAAATCAAGATTTAAATTTATTTGATATCCCAACTATCAATGCCTGTGAGCCAATCTGGAATATTTTCATTCCATCTGCCACTAATCTTTAATGTTGATCACCTATTAACATGTTACTAGCACTAACTTCGAAGGATTGTGGCCAGATACGAAACAAATTGGTCTCTTATATCTTTAAATATCCAACAGTGAGGTCCCACTAATTGTGTAACATATTAAGCACACAAACTGCATTTTGCTGTTGCTACTGATGCCCTTAATATTCGAATAACTCCAATTTGGTATATGGATTTTGTAATTGCTTTTCTATGTTACCATAAGTTCCTTGTGTTGTTACAATTTTGGATGACCAACTTGTCTTAAGTTTCATCAAGGTCTTATGCCGCCTCATCAATGTGTATAGACCTGGAATTTCACTCCCCCTCATTCCCCTTTCTTTAGAAAGAAAGCATTAGAAATAAGCTATGATTATGCTACCAAATATTTTTATGAGGTCTTGAACTTGAAATTTGGCCTTATATGCTTTGCTTTATTGTTGGCCTGACATATTGAACTGGCTATTATATTTTGCTATTTCAGCTTTTTATTGATGTATATAACATCTGAGCTACGTTTAGTTAAGGAGGACCTTCCCACTTTCAGCACCTTCACTAGCTTCCCTTTGTCCCTATATCCCTATCAACTCAAGAAATTTAGTTTTTTTACGAATCTTGGTCATTTCCTTACTTCATTTGCTTTTCTATTTTTGGTTATCGTCTCAAAGGCATCAAACAATATCATTTCCAGCTTGCCGGATGAGCTAGCAAATTGTTCAAAATTAACGAAGTTGGATGTAGAGGTACTGAGAGCAACACCCAGATTATTTCATGAATCTATTATGTGCTCTCATTCTCCTCATATGTCAGTTGAGATTAGTAACTCTGGATGTCATGTTAATCATCTGTTTGGCAGGGAAATAAGCTAGTATCGCTGTCACATAAATTGATTGCATCATGCCCTATGCTTATGGAACTCAATGCATGTAATATCTTGTGCTCAAAGTCTCAAACTTAGCTGTTATCTAGTTTCTTGCCGTCCATTAAAGTACTGAAGGTTTTCTACTTTTTACTTCTTAAAGCTAAAAATCTACTCACTAGCCTGCCGGAGAGTATTGGATGCCTTGCACGTGTGATTAGGTTGGACCTTCACCAAAATAGTGAGCAATTTTATTTTCACTATTGTCTCTTGCTTTTTTTGTTGCTTTCTTTTTATCATCTGAATTCTAGTTGTCATGTTAATGCGTATTTATGCTTCTATATTCTGCAGGAATTTCCTCGATCCCATCATCGATAAAGGGATGCTCATCCCTTGTAGAGTTATATTTAGGGTTGGTTCGATTGCTTGTCACATATATGATTTGATTGGTATTCAAGGCTATCCCTTGGCTGCAATTTGTATTTGAATATAATTTATCATCTTTTTGTCTTTTTATAGGAACAATGCACTGTCTTCGTTACCTGTGGAAATTGGATCATTGACTCAGCTGGGGACATTTGATCTGCAGTCAAACCTGGTGGTTACCCAAAGTTACTATTAAAGTTTCTGAAACATAAATTTCTATGAAATCTCAGATGTGACCCTCCCCTGTGTTACTGCTTGATTGGGTTTAATCAGATTATTAAGTTCTTTGATCATGAAAATGTCAAATATTAAGTTTATTAACTTGTCCAGTTGCTGTCAATTGTCTCTTTTTTGGATGCAGTTGAAAGAATATCCTGTGGAGGCTTGCAGTTTGCACCTCTCAGTTCTTGACCTGTCAAATAATTCACTGTCTGGTTTGCCTTCTGAGATTGGTAAGGTTTTGTTGTTCTTTTCCATCCCCATCTGTGTTGTGCACTTGCAAATGTTGGTAGCATTTTTATCTTGACTGTGGATCTGTCCGAGGAGGACATTTGCTACTGCTTCTTAGTGTGATATATCTTCACTAAGACACCTATTTCCTTGGAAGAGTTAGCAAACTCAGCTCAAACCGTGATAACTGATTTAATCTTTTCCAGCTAATCTAGTATTTTATTATTATGTGTTGTATATCCCTTCACTTTCATGTCGGGTGCTGTCTTTTGAGGTGGGTTGTGAAAGCCCTTGATTCAATTGTGGAAGAAAGTGTGGTAGTTTGGGTGAAGGGGCAATTAATGAGAATGTTTGATTCATATGCTGCTAATAGTAATTTCTGACACTTAAACATTCTGAAATTAATTTGAGTTATTAGTGATTTAACAGAATGTTTGATGTGATTTCTTATTTTCTCCTGCATCTGGACCCAGCTTAACTTAAACTCATACTGTACTTTTGATTCTAAAATATTTGTTTACAAGTGTTGTTGGAACCATGTAAATATTTTTTCATGGTTTCAGATCCATTTATACATGCTTACATGCATATGATGATCTAACATGAGCTATGGTGTCAAATATAGGCTTGATGACAACACTGCGGAAACTTTTACTCGCTGGTAATCCACTGCGAACACTTCGGAGGTCAGAACCGCTTCTGTTCTGATTTAGTCCTATTGGTTTAGGTTTTGACTAAAGAACTTATTCTCACTCAGCTCACTGGTAAATGGACCTACGACTGCTCTGTTGAAGTATCTTCGAAGTAGACTCCCAAAAGATGAAGGTGTGAAGTTGGTTCGTGGTTGTTATTGAGGCCAAATGTTATTTTGCATGAGTAGAACTATACAAATGGACACCCACAAAAACAGAAGCCTTTGCCATGTACATAATAGATTTCCTAGCTGAACACAGAGTTACAACAGCCCACAAATTTTGAATGATTTCCAACTTCAAATGCTGTTATGCCTGTCATTTCCTATTAACCTGCTGCAACCTGGCCTATTCATGTCTGACTATTTACATCATTTTTGTATGTAGAGTCTGCATCAACCTCAGCTGTGAAACAGGATCCGTTTGCAATGGCTGCTCAGTCATCTCTGACTTCAAAGGTAATCTCCATGAAGTATAGGTGATGATATCCAAGTTGATATTTAGTTCTGTCGTACGCAAGCATCAGGATATAATTAATGCGCTGCTGGTCCTTCTAAATTGTGGTTCTTCTGGTAATTGAGATCAAGGATTTGCAACATTATTACATTTCAGGAACTCTCGTTAGCTGGGCTAAGTTTGAGTGCTGTGCCATCAGAAATATGGAAGTCAAGCGATATTACGAAAGTCAATCTCACGGGGAATTCAATAGAAGAGTTACCCTTGGAGCTTGAATCTTGTGTTTGCATTGAGGTAAGATAGATTGCATTGTTTTGCAAACATAAAGACCTCAGAGGAGGAAAAAGAAAAAGACTGCATCTTCATAAAGACCCCATTTGTATATTCTTCTTCTTAAGTCTTATTTTGTGTCTATATTGGTTTAGAGATGTAATGACTGGACACGTAGTATGTGGCTACACTGCTAATATTGGATAATCATTGACCAAACACATTTTACTTGCAGGCTCTAATTCTGACTAAGAACAAGATCAAAGAGTGGCCTACCACTGTGTTGTCTTCTCTTCCTAGACTTTTGTGCTTGAAACTGGATGGTAATCCACTAAAAAAGGTAAAAAGATTTTATACAGATTCTTTACGGTTCCATAATTTTGTTTTGGTTTTGTTCATTATGCTTCAACTCACCTTTTTCGGGAGTTGTTTTTTGTCAAAGACAGTCCTTTTTATAGGCACACTAAATTTGGTCAATCTTGGCTTATAAAATACTCATACTTCAACATTTAAAGCTAAATTACCGATGGCTACTTCAACCAGTAAATGCCATTCATGGTTCTTCATCCTTGGTATTGTTTTGTCAATATATTTGATGAATTTGTTAATTGGGAAGAATCTAGGACTAAATGAAATAAAGATATCTTGAAGGGACTCCTCGGTGTGACAGGTTATGATTTTCTACTTACTAAACTAGTGGTCTTCAGAGAAGCTTAGTAGCTACTATTAGGTATGTCATTTTTCCTAGTTTTCTGCTCATAGGTTTCCCATATGTAAAAGAAGCTGGGGCAGGAGCAACTTTCTTATCATGATTTCTTGAGTAACCTTTATGTTGTTACGTAACTCCTTACTTCATTATATTCACTTATTAATTATGACCCTTTACTTTTTGTTGAACAGATCCCCTCAGACGGCTTTCGAGCAGCATCCAAGCTACGGATTCTGGATCTAAGTGGTGCTGCTGGTGCACTTCCAGAAAACCCAGCATTTTCTAGCTTACCGGAGCTGGAGGAGCTTTACCTGAGGTTTGTTTTAAAGATAGGTTCCACAAATTTCCTTCTTGTGAATGTCAAAAATTGCTGGCACTTACCACATGATGGGGCAGGCGGATGCAGATACCAGCTTTTCCATTGGAAATAGTGACTTTACAGCAGCTACAGATACTGGACTTGAGCCAGAATTCTCTTCAATCAATTCCAGAGGTGCTCTCACTCTCTCTCTCCACCTCAACCACACACACATAAACATTTATAAGTTTGAACTTTATAGATATTGTTGCAAATTAGTTTTCCGTTTCCGCTTGAATATTTTATTCGATGCATTAGATCTCGCCCTTATCAACTGAATGATGATGGTCCTTTTGGCATCATTTAGATGTCGAATGATTCTTAAGAACTTGTCGGGCCTGTTGTATGCATGCAATGATTGTGCATCTAGAGTGCAATCTTTCGAAGGGTGAAGTGATTATTTTGGGATAATCTTGATATTTTATTGATGGACTAAATGAAGATAAAATACAAAGAACAAGAAAATAACATGACATTGGGATCCCTACCTTGCCCCCAGGATTTCACGTCAGACCTAACCGCCTGCCCGTCATGAAACCAAACTAAATTCATTCCATGAACCAATCAACCAAACCTCTATGATATACTCTACTTATAATAAAATAAGAACTAAATCTGTTCTTAAAATAAGCTAATCAAATCTTAACTATATATTTTTTTGAAAAGCATCACTATTAATTAATAAACCAATAAAATGATTTAATTGATCTTCTTTCCCTTCTTTGGTAATAAATGGAAGATTTTGTTGCTATATTAGAATATTCTTATTCTATCAATTAATCTAGGATATTGGTTGGTTTTTTACGCCTCATTCAATGTAAATGGAAACGATTATAAAAAAACTCAATTGTTAGGGGATAATTACATTTGATACATGACATTTACATGTCTTCTGGTTTACACATAACTTCAAAAAATTGTTGCACCATAAGCAACACCTTTATAATTTTTGCAATTACAATACTAACTTAAAATCGGGCTAAGTTAAAACTGACGTGGTTGTTGGAGAAAACAGATTGACAGGTGGTCTACTCACTTGAAAATGACGCGCTATTAAATGTAAACAAAATATTACGAAAACTCAATCTTTAACTATGTATGAAGCACTTTTACCTCCAATTCAAAAGAAGTAAGAAGCTCTATTTACCTCCAATTCCCAAATAAAAAGTAAGGAGAAGAAGCTCTTTTTACCTAGTCATCTGTGATAATTCGGAATCCTTAAAAATAGAACTTTTAGATCTCTGCTAATAACATAAACTAAAAAAAGATCTGCACAGAAGGGATCAATCTGACTTACAGCTACATCCTGGCAGCTGTTTGAAGCAATAAAGTACCAAATTGATGGATTGTAACATGATTTGCCTCCAATCAAGTAATGCATATCACTTTGATAAACTAAATACACCATGACAAAATTCAAAGGCTAATGAGTAATTAACCATTGCAAAATGAATGGTAACAATCCTTGTGGGCTATCTCAAGAAGTACAAAGAGTTTATGGGAACTTTCTAGCTGTAGGCCCACTTCTAAAACCAACTCGAGTTAGTGGGCTAATGTGTTCAATAAATCCATCTGAGTCTGACCTAATTCTCTTGAACTGCATTTGGACTACCCTAAGGCCCTTACTCTTTGATTTGGGATTTTATTCTTAGTTTGAAAATCTGATAACCTCTTAGCTGTTAAGTAGTATTACAGGATATAGCTAAGCCATTGTGTTGATACAGCACACAGTTTAAGTCTTTTACAATTTTCATTTCTGTTATAGTTTGGGCTATCACTTCTTATTTTTGTAATCTTAGTCTCTCATTTGGTGTAATTATTGCTTTATGCTAATTGATCTAATGGCTGGCATTACTAGTCACAGTTATTTGTCATATGGGAAATAATACTTTCTTACCATGGTTCATTCTACCTATTTTTCAACAGAAGCCTATACGCATTTAATGTTTCATAATAGTGTTATTAAGTCCATTCAGTCATACTAACTGCAACTTCTATTCTTTTGCAGAGCATCAAGGATCTTTCTTCTCTTATAGAGCTTAACCTATCAGACAACAATATTTCTTCTCTTCCACCAAATTTGGTTGGTTCAGAAATTTCTTCTTTGTTTTTGTTTTACTGTTCTGTGTTTTCCATCACTTGCTGAATAACTATCTGCGTCATTAGTTCTATTCCAACCTAAGTTTTTCTTGTCCTCTATATGCTCATTAATTGAAGTTATTGGTTTTCATCATGTTACAACTTTTGTCGTTTTACTGAAAAGGTAAAAAGCATGGAGGGAGTTGGAATTAATTTGAAAACCCTGCTACTGGATTACACTTGCTTAGTGTTGCCCATATTTCCTCTTTCATGCAAATTGAGTTTTTATTTATTGTTTGTTTATTTTATATATTATTATGCGTGTGCGTGTGCGTGTGCGTGTGCGCTCGCGCTAATTGGTTGTTTGAAATTTGATTATGCAGGGTTTGCTTGAACCCAGTCTGCAGGTCTTAAAAGTTGATGGAAACCCATTGAGAAGGTACACCACATCTTATCTTGAATTTATGGAATTCAATGTTGCGAGTAAATCATATTACTCAAGTATGAAGAACATAGTAAGCCTAAGCAATTATGCTGCCAGATTTATTTTCTGAGAGAAGACAACTACAAATGCATGTGAGATATAAAATGGGGGACAACTGCTAAAATAACGGAAAAGTTTACAGGAACCTGTTGGCTTGATAACTTTAATATTTTAAAGCATCTCTCACAAGCTTGAAGACATTAGATAGCATAGAATGCTCATTAGAATAATGTCTGGTCTCATCTGCTTGTGCAGTATCCGAAGGCCAATTTTGGACCGAGGAACAAAAGTGATCCTGAACTATTTGAAGGATAGAATTGTCCAGCAGTAAAAAGTTTGTATTTCCTCGACTACAGTGGCGAATTTGAGGTTCCCGTTGGACGAGTTGAGTTCCATAAACTCTGAATATCCTTCTCCTGTTTCAATTGTTTGTTTGTTGGTGTGTAATGTATAATTAATATTGTCTGTTGTATCAAAGCATTTCGTTAAGCTGGAATCGTGTCCCAGTTAAGGTTCAAACTTGCAGTTTCCAGCTCCTAAAATTGTTGTTGTGATGTATTAGTATTATTCACATTCCTACTCTGATACTCTTTATCTATGAGTCAAGTATGATTTGAGCTTTGGAAAATATACAACATCCGAGCTGCTTTATAGCTGTGCAACAATTTGGTTATTATTTTGATGTCTGTATTGTACCAATATGTGACGATGATGAAAGTAGAGCGGGGTTATCTAGTGCACAACCAAGGGAACTGTTGCGGATCTCCATGACAAAAAAAAGAAAAAAAAGGTCTGTCATAGTACAGATCTTGGGCTCTTCATTAAGAGTGGTGTTTGAGTGAGCTTACATAGTCTTCAATATAATGTATCAGAGCTTATAAGCATCTATAAAATGTTTGGCAGAAAATTTTAAGGAAATAATCTTATTTGATCCTAGAATGAATGCTAGCAGATTACAAGTCTTTAATAATGGGGCCTCCAATTTTTGTTGAAAAATGATTTATTTTAGAAATGTTATTATACTTTAGCAGTTCTTATATTAGTTTTGTCGTCACTAATTAAAGTATAAACTCGGTCCAAGCTGATAAGAAAAGAAAAGATAGAGCAAATATAAAAATATTAAACTACTTATCAGTTAGATTAGAGGCTGTCGGAGCTCAACTTGGTAAGTAATCAGACAAGCTGATGTATAACTTTCGAGCTTAAAAGATTGTCATCTTCAGCTCAACCTACTCATTTAGTATGCCAGTCCTAACATTGCATTGTGCAAGAAAATGTGTATTAGGGATAAAGTAAGACCTTGAAACTTTACAATGTTGCAGGTAAAAAGAATCGATTTATAACTGTTCGGTTTTAATAGGAAAGTGAAAAGACTTCAAAAAAATATTATTCTGGAACGAATATACCCTCTTAAAGATTGTTTGGGCGCAATTCAAGGCAAACTTCCAATTTAATGGTGTACTAGACTCGGTCTTCTGCAGTCCAAAACGACATATTTCTATCAGCAGCTTTTCAATTGCAATAAAACTATAATAGTTAATGTATGCGAAAAAATAATAATACATTAATATTTATTTACATAATAGTCATTTTTCCATCAATTTTATAGAGAGATTATATTTAATTTCATTAGGTGAATCAATTTTAACTGAATCGATCTGATTTCTTAAAAAAAAAATCGCACGTGGGCAGCCATAATGTGGCTGTTTAATATAACTTTTCAATTGTACTGCCACTGGTCGACTAGGACCAATCTCATGGGAGGCATCCCATGCTCCAAACTTTCAAATTCATCTATCGTATCGTTGAATTCATGTTGAGATTCCAAGTTCAAATCAAGCAAGACCAAGTATACGAAACACTCACCACCAACTTTTATGTTCAATTACCGTCCCATACGACATGCAATTGTCAAATTAGAAGTATCATTGGAATGCTCATGATGGGACACAGGAGCTTTCTAATGATACCATTGGTTCGTGGGATTTGGTTATAGTTATCCTCAAACTCCAATCGACCAAAATTTAAAGATGTGAAACTAATGCTAATAAACATCAAGTTTTAGGGTTACCTAACAATCAAAGTAGAAGTGGATGCAACTCGCCTGTTTTACTATTTTTATACTTCAATCATGGGAAGTACAATTATGAGTTTAATGGCATCAATGCATACATCAGATATATTGATTAATAGAAACCTATAGCTAGCGACAAATAATTGTTCATTAATTCAATGATATTACCAATTAATTCACAAATGATCAACTTAAATCGCAGAATATTATATTAGTCACTATCCAACTTCCAAACCAATCACCCATAACAATGCAGATGCTGCACGTAGATTTGATTTAGTATATAGATATCGAATGTGCACTTTTTAAACTATCCACTTGCATTATATCCTTTTCCATACATTAGTGTATATTATCAAATATTACTATGAATTATGATTCCAGCTCAATCTTTAAATTTTAAAGACTTGACTGGGCCATGGCCTCTACCTTGTCTGAAACAAGAAAGGGAAAGTGAGAAAAGCGTCAAAAAGTAAGATTATTTTGGATGGCTGATGATTGCAAGACAGCTTTAAAAATACGAAAAAACAAGATATGCTGTGGAAAATCGTGAAACACGCCCAAATTCAATATAACTTCAAAAACCTAATTCAAAACCATTTATTAAAATAAATTAAAGAAACAAAAAGAGAGCGGTAGAGCCGCATATTCACAATAAGCTCTTCAGTTTACTGATCTTTATGACTCCAAAAAAAAAGAAAAAAAAAAGACAAAAGGGAACAAATCAGATGACAGAATCCAAATGTTCCCTAAAAACATCAAGCATATTAGCAAAGGTGACAATCCCAACCACGCTGCAATCGTCTTCCATCACCCACACATAGTTCACGCGGCGGGTGATGGCCTGAATCATCACCGCCACCAGCGAGCTCCCGCGGTGGCACACGACGGCCTCCGCCCGCCTCGCCATCCGCCCCGACTGGCTGCTCGTCCGGCTGTGGTGCCCCGGCCTCGACAGCGTCGTGGTCGGGGACGACAGCTCCTCGTCGGACGAGGAGGAATTCGAGGCGTCGGCCGCATTGTGCGGGCTGGTTGTGGCCATGATCTCCTTGAGCATTCCTTTGAGTTTCTTCTCCTTCAATTTCTCCTCTACTACCCTCACCATGTCCTCCGTGGGGCCGCCGCAGTCGACGTAGGCCATCAGATCCCCCGCGGAGAGAGTTAAGATGGCCGCGGCGGCCGTCTCGTCGCAGCAGGAGAGCGTCAAGGGGGAAATCTCCCCAATCAAGCTCCCCTCGTCGTCGACCACCGCAACCGACGTTTGGTCGGCTAGGGAGCGCGAAATCGCTGCGAGTGCAGAGGAAGCGGGGCGATTGTACTCGACGGAGGGGAATTCGGTGGTGATTATACCTAGGGTTTCGATAGGGAGCGGCGCGATGGGGGAGAAGAGGCCAATCGAGCTGAGGAGGAACCTCAGGACGTCTTCCTGCGTTAACCAGCAGAATTCCTGGCCGTTGTGGATGGCGGTTGATGATCTCTGGAGCTGCTTTCTCCTCGAAATGCTGCTCCGTATTGGCACCACCAGATTCTGAGCTCCTTGGATCATCAAATCAATGGCTTCCAGTAAGCTGCAAACAAAATATTACCAAATTAAGCATCAATTTTCCTGTAATCAAGCACAATAACCTAAACTAAGCTCAGATAGCTGAGTCTAGGGTTCAACCCCATCCAAATAGAGACACAGAGAGAGGGAGATTATACCTAGCTGAGGGATCGACATGTCTGACTCCGCCACTGACATCAGAGAGTAGAACAGAGACAGGTTGCTTCAGAGCCAACGCCGGAGATGACGCATTCTCTTTTTTGCAGAGATAGCAAATGATGTCGACCATGCAAATTTTGCCGACGCAAACGCAGTCGCACTCTTGATTGCTCTTGACGGAGTGGTGGTCGCAGCTCCACACACTGATGAAGCTGTCGTCAGAGGATTTTAGAGCGGCGAGTGCGGCGGCGACGCTGGCTGAGGAGGAGAGTGAGCGGAGCGGCGGCTTGCCTAGGCAGAGATCAGCCACCTGGTACGCCGACAAACTGACAGCCATGCAAAATCAGAGGAACGGTGGCGACGGCGGAGAAATCGAAATCGGAATCGAAATCGAAATTGAAAATGAGAATGTGAGGGAAAAGGAGACAGCAGAGCGATTGAAGTGGTGGTGGAGAAGTGGAAGGAGCTGCGTGTGTATTTATGCGGCCTCAGTCTGTACACCCATCGTACACACACGGATATAATATATATTCTTATAATATTATATTGTAAATACGTAGTGCTGTCCAGGCTGTCGTGTGAGAAGCCGCAGGACTTTGTGGAGCCCACATCTTTTTAAAATCGAAATATGTAGTAGATTTATTTATTGATAATAACAACTTTGATACGTATATTTGAATGGACTATAAAATATTTATTTTTAGAGTATTGTTTGTTTGGGTGAATTCCGCTTGATATTTACTTATAAAATAATAACATATATATAAAATAAGTTTTGGCTTATTAATTTTTCATTTTCTTATATTACAAATTTAATCTCACAGAATTTCGAATCAACTCAATAACCTAATCACAA
The DNA here is from genome assembly GCA_034509125.1 of Monilaria moniliformis. Taxonomy (NCBI): domain Eukaryota; kingdom Viridiplantae; phylum Streptophyta; class Magnoliopsida; order Caryophyllales; family Aizoaceae; genus Monilaria; species Monilaria moniliformis. Next base: position 3,892 of record JAYDZE010163227.1, on the reverse strand, counting down.
AGTAATTTAATTTCGAATAGTTGAAGCCGCCAAAATATATAAGATGAATTCCGACATAAGCTATAATAGCAATGACAGAAAATTGAATGCGAACTGGCGAAGGCCAACAACCAAGGTTTTTAATATTAAATACTTTACGTAGGTGCTTTCAAGTGTGTAATCAACAATTAATTCAATTTTCAAATATTATTTTGGGTGGGTTGCGTGATATTATTTATTTGATTAATATATTGTTAAATTATGGTTATATTTTACGCGTTACCTTAATCCTTGAAATTTGTCCAATCTTGACTCCCGCCACTTGCCTTGTCCTACTCCATTGTAGTTTAGGGCAATGGAGATGTGAATGTGAATTTGGTTATCAGATAATAAATAATTATTTATTGCTTATAACTTTTTGACGGAATTACGTACTTATATTAAACAAGTCGAAGTCGGATTTGGAGTTTCAAACGAATCTTGTAATGAATTTGAAACAACTTGTCAAGCCAAATCATAATTCAAATTACAAGGCAACGTGTTACGTTGAACACAAAAATGTAAGAAATGTCACATTTATTATACCTTATGTCCGTAATTTAGTTGCTATAAAAGAGGAGACCATATCCATATCCGAGTAGCATCAAATTGATCCCGAGAGGCACAATAATCGAGCTGGGAACCACCACAATAAAACATATACAATCCCTTACAAATAAGCTATATGTAATGTTTACCTCGTTTGGCATTGGAATAGTCCATTTGACTTTCTCATACATGATACATCATACATGCAATCAATTCTGAATTTTCATAATATTGTATTTAAATAAAGTTCTCACCAATCTCAAAGACAAAATATTTTGCGATTCTCTCTTCGGTTAACCACGTGAAAACAAACCGCTAATTTGGTGGTGGATTGACTCTTATTGCAACAACCAAGTTTTGGACAAGAATTGCCCCAACTCTTCATAACTTAGAAATATATATACAAGTCTTTCAATCCTACTAGAATCCAATTTTTTTTTTAAATTGAGTCTTTCACCGAGAACTTCTATTGTATGGATTTTTTTTAAGAAAGAAAAGCTGATGGACATTTATTATGTTATAAAAAAACAGTTAATGATATTTATTATAGTGATAGGAAAAGCACATGCCACATGCAAACCTGTAGGGGTAAATAAACCACATTTTAAATATATTAAAATATTTTTGAACGGTTTATAAATATAAATATTTTTGTACATTTAATTAGAATCATCAATAATTAATTTTTTATTTATCAAAATGTTGATAATCTAAAATCTAAAGGGTAATTTATTCAATCATAATACAATAATTGGTTTAGTTTGACAATGAAAGTATTACCATGTGCAGGAACAACCCAATTGACGCCGCCTGTAAATTAGTTTGGGTTACAAACACTGTGAACGCCGATTAATTAATAATCAACTAATGCCTATTTTATTTGATTGTATTTTTTCTAATTATAAAAAGCATATTTATGTGGACCACGTCATTCATGAATCATGACACAAATATAAAAGGTGTAGCAATGTTTGAAAACACGTTGCATGTGATATATATGCAAGTTATAAAATGTCAATCAAATATGCCTTCCATTGTTAATTCCACAATTTATTTTTAATATAAACGAATTTGGTAAGTAGGATGGGAAATGAAATAGTTTGAAGGGTAAGTGTAGCTGTCTATACAAAATACAAAATACAAAATACAAAATTAAAATGACACTAGGGATCTCTCTTAATAGATGAATGCAAACTTGATCATGGATGTTGAATTTTTTGTTAATAAATTAATTATCACTGCAAATATAAACATTCAATAACATATTGGATTCGTTATACATCTCAGATTTACCCCCACAGCAAACTTTCCATTACAAAACAAAAATATATCAACAAGCCATCTATTTCCATTAACATTTCTTATTAAATTTTATTATCAACGAGCCTTAAAAAAGAATTACTATCAACGCCATCCTCCCGAGACAAGTTTCTCTCAATTTTAGAAAATTTCATATATTACAATATCTATATTGCTATTATAAAAATAAAATAATCACAAAAAAATAACAGTCACATTTTGCTTAGAGTACTATTTTGTCGTTAATTCACGATTATGAAAGTTTCGTGGTTATGAATTTTAAGCAAAAAATGAGACAAATTAACGACCTAATAAGTATTTTAATCGTGAATTGCAATCTTCATAATTGTGAATGTGAATTATAGACAAAATAATGACAATTCACGATTAATGAGCATGGTAAAATATTTAATAATTATTTTTTATGTTTACCTAACAAAATAAATATTTTATTGGTCTCCCATGGACGAAACTCAAAAGATCCGTATTCGTTTTGACAAATTCCAGAACGCCTCTCTCTCATAATTGTGTCGCAATTTCATGAGAGGTTGCATGGCGGAGAGAGAAAGTAGAAGATTCCCAGCATCGAAGTGAAAGGTTCCAAAATGGATGCACATGATCAATCACATTCAATTTGGGTTTAATAAAACGTACAGCTCAGAATGAGACCGTTCGTACTTTTCATGGGACAACGATAAGCGAGTTAACTCCAATAATAAGTCGTATTGCTTCAAGATCAATAATGACTTGATAAGTTCAATCCTCATCTTCCCACCACTTATCCCCCTCACCTCTCACAATTTTCTTCTAATAATTGTCACATCTCCTAATTTATCACCTCACAATCGGTATATTTCATTTTCAACATAGTTAATATTTCATTTGCCTTTTTTTTTTCAACTTTTTCATTTTACAATCTGAGATAAGGTAGTTCTAATTTTGTCATATACCTTCAGGGGATAATAATACCTTCAGGGGATAATATTGAAACATTTAAGTTTTTACTGTCTTTTATGTTAACTGGTGATTACTTTTCTAACATTTGAAACATGTCACATGCCGTATACATATTAAAAGACTAGAATCTTCTATATTTACCAAATAGCACATGCTTGCCCACCAGACATATTACAATTGAAATACAAAACATAAGATTGTAAAGCACACAGTAATGGGCCCTACACCTAACAATCTATATATGTATTCATAGAGACTAAGCAACTAACTAAACTCATGGAATTGACAATAACAACAAGATTTCAGAATCGAGTACAAATTTGAACATCTAAATGATTTTTACTGTCATTGTTATCATATGCAAAAAAAAAAAAAAAAAAAAAACGATCACCCTAAATTTGCAAGCGCTGTAAAAGAGAGCTTACCGTAGTTAGGTCGCCACTCTTGCATCTTCTTGGCTTTAACCTTGTTTGCATATTTCCCAGCATTGTCTCCATAGAGCGAATTTACAGTACACTACAAAAAAAGCGGCATTTTCCGAGCACACCTTAGCGAGCACATCATTGCTCGCAATATTCCGTGCACTTTCCGAGCACATACCGAGCAAGTGTATTAACAATTCCGAGCACTTTACGAGCACCGAGGAACGGGTCGGTATTGTTCATATTAACGAGCACCATGGTACTCGGTAATTTACCGTGCACCTCAGTACTCGGAAATTACTGTATTACCGAGCAGAAACGTTGCTCGGAAAATGGGTCGAGCACCATGTGTGCTCGGTAAGGATGGCTCGCACAAAGTCCGAGCACTGAGTCCTCGGAAATGTTTGCGCGCCAAGGGTTCCGAGCATAACAGTGCTCGGTAATTTTCGCGCGCTACTTCCGAGCACTGTAATGCTCGGTATATATCCATCGTTAAATTACCGAGCCCTAGGGTGCTCGGTAAATATTTGTGCATATCTCGAAGATACGCATGGATATATACGATTTGATTCTCTTTACCATATATACCTCAAAACTGTGGCTATATATATGTCTAACTCGTTTTTTTTTTCTCATACCCTAGCAGA
>JAYDZE010163116.1:0-22042 GCA_034509125.1 Monilaria moniliformis | reverse complement strand
ATAACATCGTTGAGCTCTTAATTATATGAATCGATCAGTATAAGCTTATCGTACCAGAGTTGTGACATCACTTATTCAATTGGTTTACCGGTCGAGTAAGGGGTGTTACAGAGGAACTCAAGAGTTAGGCAGCGGAAGGAGTCTTGCTGCCACCGGAAAAGAGTAGTGAGGCCACCCACCGCGCATAACTCCCAAAAGCATTATTAGATGCCAAGGGAGCGCAGCGCATCGTCGTCCGGGTAGCGAGAGGGTTGAACCGAGAGCCTCACTAATGTCTCCCAACGAGCCCGCTCCTCGGGAGTTCGGAGTTGTACGCCGAAGTAACGGGGGTGGTTAGGGTTGGCCATTGGTACCTATAGACAAAAAGGAACGGAATGAGCATCAACATCCTCAAGCAAATGTGTAGTAAACGCCCCCAAACTTAATTTCAAAAACAAAGTGAAGCATAATATCACCCCCCAATATACATGCTATGAATCACCAATATGATAAACAAGTAAGTCCAATGGTGTCCAAGATAGAGTACATAGCACACATAACATGTTCACATTGTCCACCATTAATCAAGACAAGAAATAGCAAGCAAAGCATCATATTTTTAAAGGCTTTTGGATAATCAATTCGTGACATAATGCTAGCATTCACCAATTCGAAACAAGAATAAGCACACCAAACAACAACCTTCCACCAAATTTAAGCAATGCACCTCACACATTTAAACCAAAGCAAAAGAGCACAAATGCTTGGTAACAAATAAGCTCAACAACATTCTCAATTAAACAACTCTAACACTTCAATCCTAACCACCAACTATGACTATATTCCACCCCCACTTGCATTTGTTAGTTCAATCCCACAATTCAAAAAAATCAAGCAAGAAGTGTCTAGATAAAGATATTCAAGTCTTACAAGGCATGTATAAAAGGTGTTTGACAAAATGTCTCACTCAACATTTCACACTTTGCACAAATTTAAAATTTGAAATTTATTTTATTTATTTATTAATTAATATAAATTTAGCTAAATTAATTAATCAATAAATAATATATTAAGTTAAGTTAATCAAATGAATCATTTTATCAATTAATGACATGATTAACTAAGTCAATTGATCATTTGTTCTTCTAGATTTAACTAAATTAATAATTAAAATTTATGCTTACTAATTATTTTAATGATTTGAACATATTAATTAATGAGTATTGATTTATTAAAAAATGTTTAATGAGTGATTTAATTAACTGATGAGGTTGATCGAAGTCGTTTGCCCTTCATATTTTGGTGACTGTGAATCAATATATTTCTAGTTAAGCCCAGGAGTCAAAATGAATCAAGGTATCCCAAACATCAAATTTGGCTCAGAAATCATCATAGCCACCAATCGAAGTAGAAAACCTATGTCCAAGATTTTGTAATGACAAGTTTTTAGGCCATCCACAATACCATCCAATAATTATCCATTCCCTCACATTATTCATCTATTATTCATTGATCCCACACCACTTTTTACTATATCCCTTAATTAAGAGACATCACCCGCAATACTCATCCCTTAACCATCCATTCCCTTATATTATTTATAGGTCTCATCTTTAATTTTTTTATTCATTTCTTATTTATTATATATATATTATATTTTCTAATTAAATTGATTTTTTGAATTAATAAAATATGTGAATTTCTTAATTCGTATATTTATTACACTAGGTTTTGAACCCAATACCTATTGGTTTCATAAGAATCTTTTACCACTAGATCAACCCTTCTTTTTGTAATTAAGGCAACAAAAATAATTATATAGTTAAAAAGGGAGTGTGGTGGAAGTGATTAATTCATCTCACATCGAAAATTTAACACATCCTGCACTTTGCTCCTAACTATTTATACCACACATTTATCCCATATCGAAAATATATCAAAACATAATGTAGTGGAAGTGATTATAAATATAATCCTTCACCATAATTGAAAATTGCCATAAAAATTGATTTTTGATCTTCTATAAAAATAGAAAATTTAATTTCGATTTTTATTAAATAAAATTTCATTTTTTAATTAATTTTTTTTTATTGCAGACGTGCGAAGCCCACTCGCACGCCCAGCGAGTGGGCGAAACGCACGCCCGTGATTGGTGGCGGAGGCCGGAGGGTGAGGCGCGTGGCGGGATGGCCCGCCCTCTTTCCCTTCGCCTCGCGATGCCCATCTTACGCCCGCCCTTGTAGCGCGTCCAGCGCCTGTCCCATCTCGGTGGGACGGGCTGGGGTGTGCCCACTACAGATGAGCTTAATACCAGTTTGGGTACTTGAATCACGTGAATCTCTCAATTACTGGATTTTGAAATCAAGCACAACCAATCTTGCTTGTTGTCCCACATACAATATATTGTATCGCATATATCATGTAAAAAAGGGCATGTGGGTTCTCTATTTGTATTATGTAATTATTTGTATTATATGGTTAAATACGTTACACCGCTACATAAGAATTGTAAACTTTTTTTGTGGGAAAAGGGAACTCTTCCTCCTATATCTTTTTATTTTTTTTGAATGAGCGGGAACACTAATTTATATGTAGTTTGTTTATTATTTTCATTCACATATATAATAGATATTTCATTCGTTTCTAAAAAAAAAAATACCACAATTACAATATTTAGCGTCTACAAAAAATATATTATTTTATTTTCTAAAACATGATCTTAAATTATTATATATATCAGTCTTATATATATCTTTTATTTAAACAATATATACTTTTTCTATATAGTAAGATTAGTAATACCTTTTATCCACTAAAAATATATCCACCAATATCTACTAACTATTTTTTTAAAATATTTTTTGTGGAGGGAATGTGTATATTTTCTCTAGTTATTCTTTTTTCTTTGTTGAGGCATTGTTTTCTTTAGTTAGGTATTACGATTTTAGCTTTATTTGATATTTCCACCCAGCATTTCAAATTAGTTTTCTTAGGTTTGTTAGTTACTATATGAGCTGGTCGTATCTCAAAAAATAATAATAATAATAATAATAATAATAATAATAATAATAATAATAATAATAATAATAATAATAATAATAATAATAAAATCTGGAAAGATCTCCAACTATCTTGTAAAAGTGAGGGAATCTGTATAACTTTTTTATGTAATTGAATTCTGAACATTGCAATTCCGCCCACTCACCAAATAAAATCCCTTAGATTTCTATAAGTACTGTAAAATCTTGTTAGTTGAGTTGCCATCTTTGTCTCTTGTATACTATTATTGCTATATATACAGAAGAAATCGATGATTGATGGCCCAAAAATATATAATAATTATTGGCCCCTGAAAGGCCATTTTTTATAATAAAAAAATGTAAAAAAATGGGACGATTGTTGGAATTGCACGTGAACTGGAAAGTGTTTACTGCTTGCCCGTGACCGACCGCATCTCGTGCCCAACTCAACAACAGACAAAAATCTTTGCTGCTACTAAACTCTTGGCTCTACACCAATCATTCCTCATCCGTTTCATTCATCAAAACCTACTCTTTCTATTTCAAAAATAAAAGTCGTACTCATTCAATCCTCCTTCTTATAGAATTCAATCCTCGTTCTTATACAAGGATATGAAGACTCAAATGCTACTTGCTTAATTAGTTAGTCGTATCGTGAACAATGGTATCTCTTGGATATGATTATCTTAAATATTTTCATGTAACACTGTGTTGATTTTTGTGTAACACTGTGCTAATTATGTTATAAAGCTATGCTGATATGTATTATTAGATGGATATGCTGAACACTGTGTTGATTTTCTCCACTTATGATGAGTGAGTGTTTGAAATATGTTGAACATTGGTGACTCTTGTATTGATTCGTATGCAACATTATACTGATGACTATAATATATTATTTGTTCAATATGATGTCTGTTATACTGATTTTTATGTAACATTGTGTTGATAATCCTATAACTCTATGCTGATGATTTTGTTTAACATTAGTATTTCTAAAATTCTTATTTTAAAACCTCTTATATCAATAACAGAAACACAGAAAGAACATAAAAAAAATGGAATTAGAGTATCCGAAGCAGTCATGACCCTGCCTAACAAACATGTAGGATGTATGATTGTGTCACGTACCCTTCACCTATCCAACTTTCATGCAAAAGAGCATATGATTAAAGAATATCAAGTCGGCTTAATTAATACCCTCAATTTGGGTTACAAAAATACATATAGAAATGTAAAACATGGTCCACATGATTGGTAAAATATAAAAAAGGACAATCTAATTAATGCACTATAAATTTGTCTTGTATCTCATCTTTCTTATATCAAACAAAACGATCCTGCAAATAGGGTTCCATAGTGGGTTCAGATTTCAGAGGCCCTTATATATAGATTACTGTTAATTTGGAAGGTTCTAATAATTCATCTTAAGACCTGGTTAATCAAGATATAATCATATCTAGACATTATAAAATGAAATATTAATATATGAGATAGAGCAATCCATGAAAAATCAACAAGAACTAAATTGTTCTTTTCTCTGTATTGATATTTCAATAGTGTAAGATTTTTCTTGGATGATATTTAGCTATGCTTGTTTCATTGTCACTCAAAAGGGCCAGGGTTCTTCACATGCACTCAAATCTTAATATATATATATTTAGAGGAATCTTATAATATATTATTATTTTCAATTCTCCACCACTTTTTTTGTGCTCCCACCATCTCTCTACTCTTATCTATAAAACCCCCCTACAATATCTTCTAACAATCATCACCCTTGTCCTCATAAAACAACTTCAATGGAACACTCTTCCAATATTCTTGCAACACTAGTCTTCTTCATTTGTCTCTCCACATCTTGCAATGGTGCTTCTTTTGACCCATGTTCGTCCCCCAGTTCGGATCTATCCGTGATCCCCATGTACGGCAAATGCTCGCCGTTCGACTCGCCCAAACCCGCCACATCATGGGTCGACACCATCCTCAACATGGCCTCCAACGACCCGAAAAGGATTTCATACTTGTCAAGCCTAGTCGCACCAAAACCCGCCTCCGCCCCTATCGCCTCGGGCCAGGTCATAAACACGGGCAACTACGTTGTCCGGGTCAAGATCGGGACTCCGAGCCAGCTCTTCTTCATGGTCTTGGACACTAGCAACGACGCTGCATGGATTCCATGCAGCGGTTGCACCGGGTGCTCGTCCACCATCTTTGCCTCCAACTCGTCCTCCACTTACGCCCCACTGGACTGCTCCGTACCCGAATGCACCCAAGTCAGCGGGGTCTCGTGCCCGACGGTCGGGTCCGGTTCGTGCCTCTTTAACCGGTCCTACGGTGCCGGATCTACATTCTCGGCCACGCTATCCCGCGACACCCTCACATTAGGCAACAATGCCATCCCCAACTACGCTTTCGGGTGTGTCAACGCCGTCTCGGGCGGGTCAGTCCCGCCCCAAGGGTTATTGGGCTTGGGCCGCGGACCAATGTCATTACTCTCTCAAACTGGGCTGGTCTATTCAGGTGTATTCTCATACTGTCTCCCTAGCTTCAAGTCGTACTACTTCTCGGGCTCACTCAAACTCGGACCCGTGGGCCAACCCAAGAACATCCGGACCACCCCGCTCCTCAAGAACCCGCACCGCCCGTCGCTATACTACGTGAACCTCACCGGAGTCAGTGTGGGCCGGGTCAACGTGCCAATAGCACCGGAGCTCCTAGCGTTCAACCCGAGCACCGGGTCGGGTACCATTATAGATTCGGGTACCGTTATAACCCGGTTCGTCCAACCCGCATACATAAGTATCCGGGACGAATTCAGGAAGCAGATAACAGGGGCAATAAGCTCGTTGGGAGCGTTCGACACTTGCTTTGCAGCGACGAATGAAGAGATAGCGCCAACTATCACGTTACATTTTACGGGGCTGGATTTGAAGCTGCCGATGGAGAATGTGTTGATCCACAGCAGCTCGGGGTCGTTGGCGTGCTTGGCGATGGCTGCGGCGCCGAACAATGTGAACTCGGTGCTCAATGTGATAGCCAATTTGCAGCAGCAGAATCTGAGGATTTTGTTCGACACTGTCAATTCTCGCCTTGGAATTGCGCGTGAGCTCTGTAATTAGCCTCTGATTTTCTTCAAGGTTGTCCGATGTGCCTCAGTTTGTATTGAAATGAAATGGAGTCTATATATTTTACCAGCTGAAACAGAGCTGCTGCTGTTGCTGCATGATGCCAATCTCTCTCTTAATGTTGATATTTAAAATTGGGATAATAGCATGTAAGCTTACTGAATTTTCGCCAACTTCTCATTTTGCATATTGCAAAAAATTCTATCCGTATATTATTACTATATTTTTCATCAATCCGGATTTTGCGACCGAGATACGTTTTTCCCGACATTAGAATTGAGCTGACGCTACGTGGGATATCCTTGCGTGACAAATTTTAAAATTTAAATAAAAAATAAATCGTGACAAAAGATTCTCCACTAAAAGATCCTAAAATTCTAATATGGGGATAAATCATTCTCTTTTGTAAAATCAGAATCAATAAAAATATAATAATTTACAAACATAGAAATTTAGGACTATCAAAACTAGAATTTGGGCAAAGCTCAATAATTAGCATGCCATTATCCCTTTAAAATTACCCTATCATTAAAGATTAACCAGCATCTAATGGTAGGCAAATGTAGTGTTAAACAAACAAATTACACGTCGTTTAATATTAACTTTGTGATGTTTAATGCATTTAAAAATTTGTTGAATTGGAAATGATGGTAGAGTGGGCATTGCAATGAACAATAAGAGAATATAGGAGAACGTAAGCATTGCATTCGTTAAAAATTCCCATAAATGAAACATTAGTTGGCAATCAAATTATAAAAGCCTACCTTTACAGATGCCGTGCAAAATGTGGCTGGAAATTTATATACAGCACAGGAACAACTACAATTACAACTACAAACTACTTGAGATGACAGCACTGCAGATATAGTACAAAGATTCCATTTCTGAGAGAGAGAGAGAGAGAGAGGAGGAAGACATAAGATTTTTCTTGTTTCTTCTTTGTTTTCTTTTTTGAGGGGGAAATAAGAATTGAGTATTAAGAAAGTGGTCAGACAATCAGACGCTACAGCTTGGATGGCGACACACAGATTAGTCCTGTCTCAAGTATGCTCGACGCTGAACCAGAAAAACAGGGAAGTGCGAGTATATATGACGCGTACTTGCTGCAGGGAGAGTGTTCCACTTGTCAAGACAGCCTTTGCGCCTCCCTCAATCCGTGTTCGCATTACAGTAACGCAATCACCATTCTTCTTTAGTGCAGCTGCTGGAACTCCATCAGGAGGGCTTGCAGTGGTCACAATGGCATGAGAGAGATGGTCCAAGGGATTTGACTCGCATTGAAGAATACAGCCATCAATCGTGAGCCTCCCACCCCTGTGCAGAAGGCAGCAGCCGAGCTCTGCCCTCACAGTCAGATTAGCTAGCTTGCACGTCGCCAAGAACTCCAGGGCACTATAGAATCACAGCAAAACTCTACTTTCTAAAATTGTTCAAATTGGTAAAGGTTCATTCAATTTTTTTGATTGGATAAACATAAATTTTAAAGGCTACATCACGGTGGACTCGGACCTGAGACCTTTAGCCTCGGAGCATTAACCACTCTACCACTAGGCCAACACATGCACGCAAAACTCATCACTCAAAGTAAGCACTTTGCCCATTGCGCTATAATCACTCATTAAGGTTCATTCATTTTACTAACCCTTGATGTTATAAGACTTTCATCATGGAATGCTTGACACCAATTGGTGAATTTCCAAATAACCACAAAAACATGACCAATGGAAGCACATGACTGATAGGGTGTTTGGCTGAGTGTATAAACTTTTGAAAAATGTTTGACAAAATAAGCTCCTAAATAGTTATAAGCTGTAAAAATAAGATCCAACAGCTTATAACATCCCCAAAAAATAAGTTCTTCAACCCAACTTATTTTTTCTTAATCTTATAAACAAAGATCGTTTTACAAAAATAACTCTACTATGGATTGTTATTTCAAGCATATACTTCTCAAATTTCATCCCTCTTCAATTTTCTCGCTCTATCTCACAATTCTCTCTCTAGCTTATAAACTCGACTATCTAAATAGTTTAACAACTTATAAACTTTTGAGACATTACATCTAATCAGTTGTTGGAGCTTATAAGCTCTCTAAAATAAGCTTAGCCAAACACCCTTTGAGAATTAACTATTGAACTCAATCATCATATTTCCTTCACCAAAAAGTCTTATACTTAAATCAGAATCATCAGAGCAATCACAGTTGAGATTATACGCATGCAAGCCGTATCCAGCAGTTGAACTCTTTATTTACTTATGAAACAAACTCAGAATGTAGCAAACCTCTCAGAACCACGGGAGCAGATAAGTGTTGTATCACCAGGAAGTTCACCTGCACCAATCTGCAAAGAAATGGGGAAATAAGGTACTGTTAGAGGTAGGCAGCTAAGGCTGCTGGAATTGAACAGATTGCAGCAAAAGAAAAGATAGAACAGAATTATAAAAGAAACGATAGAACAAAAGATAAAATCTCCTCCTAAGAGGCCACTCCTTCGAAAAGGCCACAGCAAACTACTAAACTCGACTGAACACAGAGAACAGACTCTTACTTGAATAAGACTCTCAATTAAATAAAGACTCCTAAACCAATTCTAACTCTCTCTAACACTCTACTAACTAGACTCCTAACAACAATAAATAACTAAACAATTAATTAGCAACTAAAAGATAAATAATGCAGAGAACAAAGCAGGGAACGGCTAAATCACAAACATGAAGACATCCTGAAACCAAACCCCTCATATAATCACCAATTCTCACTCTCTAGAAAGTAAAGAAAAAAAGAGTGAGGATGGCAGTAAAAAGGATAACCACCTACACAAATTTAGAGGGATATGAATGTGAGAAATATAACAGAGCAACAAAATTAACAAGGAGTTACCAATAGGTAATCGAGCAATAAGAGGAACAATGATTTCTGTCTGGTTAAAGTTTTATTACAGCAGCATTTGTTGTTGAGAATAATAAAGTTAGCAATTGTCGTCTCTGCAACTGAGCTGAAATGTCCAAACTGTGAGTATGATTTTTAGGCATGTCATAATCAAATAAAGAAGTTAGCTGTAAGGCTAATTTTATATACCTATACCTACCAAATATTCATTGTACTTTTCTCCTCCTCTCTTACAGAACCTTACCCTATTACATCAATCAATTATGTTTGGCACACTTTTGTGTAATGCTACTACGTAGCAAGAAAGTGGTGCCGGGTGGAATCATATGTTTTTGCAGCTATTGGTAGCAATGCAAGTGATTTTCTTCAACCACATTTCTTTATTTCATATTGATATGTGACTGACTTATCATACACTGCTCCTTATCCAGAACAAAACATAGAGGCAAAGCTAATAGCACAGTGTACACACTGCTATAAGCTAACATACAAACAGATATATTTAACACAAGTTCTACCTTTCTCAGACAGACCAGAAATGGAAACAAAGATAAGACAAATAAGAGGGCGATTATGGAATAAACTCCGAATCTAAGTCAGAGGGCCCATAAATTACCAGGCAAACAGGCTTCTTGATCTGAATATTGGATGTTCGGTGAATCCCTCCAGCTGCAATCAATATAGTGTCCCCAGGCCTGCAAATCATTTCACGAGCTGAAGAGTGTATCCTTTCACGAGTAGACTCGTTTCGCGCCACTGAACATCAACATATCAAGCTTCACTGACCTTGCTGCAGAGACAGCCGTCTCAATATTGGGGTAAACCCCAGGCTCAGATAGATCATTGACAGACCTATCAACTCGCAACCAGAGACGAGGGTGGCATGCTAGGAAACGCCATCTGCGGCAAACGAGGGCAGTGTTATACCGATCTGCAATCCCATTAGGCATAGCATAAGGAAGGACAAAATCCCAGAGAACTCTAACTCACACTCGAATTTACAAAACTATTCCAATCAATTTACTATATCCATATACGAACTTTTAGGGCTACCTCATGAAAAATGAGTTAAATACGTGTGAAATTAACAAAACTCCAAAACTTGAATACGGAAATAGCGGCATTAATACTAAAGTTCAGAGAATACAAACGATTATCTGCAAAAAAAAATAAAAAAATCAACTTTTATATATAAATACTTCATCAAAAATCAAGAAACGCAAATGAAATATCTTTACTACAATTAAAATCAACATAAACACCTCGGTTACCAATAATCAATTCAATTTAAGAAGCTCAAAGAATCAGTAAAGAAAAAGCGAGCACGCAACACAATTACACTACTATAACTTCAACAATCCAGCTATGATAAACAAAAAACACATATTTATCAGCAGTTACACCAAATAAATCCAATTTCTCATCAAATGCCCCATAATATACCAAATTGACGTTCGAAATAACTCGAAAAATAACTAAAGATATTCATAATACGGCTTCAAAGGAGCAACTGACTTAAAAAATCAGTAATTCAACCATGAATAAATAGTTTAAACATCATAGGAACAATAGATTCATACCTGGAATGGGGCAGAGGAAGCTGAAAATTAGCATGAGACATCCATCATCGAGATTATTTATTTGACATTTGTATGAATTCTGCCCGCGCTTTGCTAATTTCTTGAACTTCGGCTGCCCTGCCTCCATCTAAATCAGCTTTCACCGAAGAAATGGAGAATTGGGGATTTTTGTGTATGAAATCTTTCACGCGCTAGAGGCTAGAGCGATGGGATATTAAATATTTAAATGAATACTATCAATGACAATTGTCAATTGGGCTGTCAACGAAGATGCGGATCCGCCATGTGTTCAGAAGAGCCCAACTCAGCATTAGCTTACAATTGGGCTAAACACATTGTCTTTTATTACCGTTTTTAAATTAGTCGTGAATATAATCAAAACTAATAATTAATCATAAATTTAGAAAATTTAAATATAGTTAATTTTTAGATTTTTGGACAAAAATGTCTTTCAGCCTTTTTCTCTTTCTATTTCTCTTATCTCTCTTCAATCTATTTCTCTCTATAATTCTTTTATCTTCTCTTCAACATTACGTTGCTATTGCTAGGGCCGCCTGCCATCACCACTATGCAGTGCCAAAATTTTAAATTTATGGTATGAAGTGGTCAAGTCATACCTTACATACCAAAGTTGCATATGCAAGTTTGGTATACAAGACAAGAATTGACTGAATGAATACCATGCATACCAAACTTGCATGATTTGGTATACATGATTTGATTTCATATCATGGAAGTTTCATAAGTCTGATATAAACTCAGTCAGTTCATACCAAACTTACCAGACCTACACACGCGGGTCTGGTAAACTGGCCGCACGCGGGTATGGTAAGTCTGGTATGAATCCAGTCAATTCATACCATGCTTACCAAATCTGTCCGCGCAATGCCAAGACTGGCCGCGCGTAAGTCTGGTAAGCTGCTATAAATTCAGCCAATTTATATTATACTAAACAAAAGTTACAAAAAAATCTAAGACAATAAATTTTATTTAAAAAAAAAAGTTTAGTATGCATGGAATGAATTGGATATGAATTCACTCAGTTCATACCATCATACGAACAAAGCTCTACAGACACAGAATGACAAAAACCATGAATCCAACCATGAATCCAACCAATCATCAATAAAATTTGAAGAAACAGAAGAGATCTGCCAATTCCAAAATAAATTGAACGAATGCAAAAAATGTTGAACAAAGGCAGAAAATGTTGAACGAATGCAAAATTTCATTGATTTGAACAATACAACAAAAACTTTCTACAACATTAATTTATACAAAAATTACTAAAAAATTTATAGAACCAGATCGGGAAGCGACGGTGCGGGGCAAATCCAGATCGGAAGGAGGCGGTACGACAGAAGGGAACCGCGGCTAGGGTTTCGGTGCCAAGATGAATCGTAGTCACAAGCGACGCAAAGGGGGGTGTTGCGAGGGTTTCGGCGCGGCGGCCCGATTTGCAGGTGATGAAGGAGACGCAGCGGCCCGATTTGCAAAGGGAAGGCGCGATGCGGCGATAGCAGTTGCGCGTGCTTCGATATAGGAAGGGGAATGCTATTGTGGCGAACAGCCGCGCACGAAGGTGATTGTTGTTGTACATAAAAGTAACTGTATTAAAAGTGAGTATAATTTAAAGCAATTATAGTAAAAGTGACACTGTGTTCCATATAAAAAATGACACTTCTAGTAATTAAAATAATAGTTTAAAAAATAATAATTATATTTAATAAAACTGACTATGTTAATAAATAAGAATTACTATTATAAAAGTAGACAGAGTCGGCCGGATCAGACCAGCACGTACAAAAGTGCGCCTCCAAATAAGTTTGCGAGACACATCAGATCCGTTTACCCGGAAAAATCAAACTGATTATTTAATTGGAAAAGTAGATAATGTGTGTTCCAATTTAGTAGTGCCAACTAACCACAACAACATATATGGTGTTTGGATCAAAGATTCACACAAGTCTGAAATTTCAGTCTTGAACAAAATATAAGCTTTACTTGCTCTCGTAAAGCCAAGCAAATCAACTATGGAAAAATACAACTTATTGCACTCGGACAGAATTCCAATCGCGGGCTAAGCACGAATTATCTTGGATTACAAAATATTAACAGCAATTCATGCACTAAAATCGTTCGCAGATAACCAAATCGAGACATACAACAAATTATCTTCAAACAGTAAATATTTTCAAAGATGTTCAACGCCTCTCGGAGGCGACGGATTCACTGGAGAATAGGTACTTCACTCTTGATAGAACGGAGTCGTGGGCAGGATCATAAGGGTGATCCTTGGAGGGGATCTCCAAGATGGCTGGGATTGGTTTGTTATAGCTGTCTACTAAAAACCGTATCATATTTGCTACCTGAACGAGAAAACAATAGATGCATGGAATCAAGCAGCTTTTGAGACGGACTTTAAATCTACTCTACCATAAGCAACATTACGATTGTATGAATGACTGCTGAGATTATATTAATGCATTATTTAGTAATGAGTAGATGAAGAAATAACAAACTTACGTATTGACTGATCAAAACTATTGCAATGTCTTCTCTTGCTGTGAAATCTTTGAAGGCGTCTTCAATCTGTTTCACGTTAGTTTCTACACCAAAAGCGGTGATCTTCAATGAGAATCATATATGGCACGGAAAAGAAATGCAAAGTCAATCTTTCTTAGCATGAGCACACTCACAGAACAGAGAACTTAGATGGGTCATTTACAATCTTCAGTATAAGAAAAGATTTAGAACTAATTTATTCGGATCTTAGAAGTCATAAGGCACACTATCCCCATTAATTAACCCCATATATCTATCCAACCACAGGGATTAGCTATGCAAAGACAATTATGATAAAAGAATTTTTAATATGATTCAGATTCCCAACTCTAGCACATTTCTGTCTTCCAGTTATACCACTAACTATATAATTATAAACAGAATAACCATGGCAAGAAAGTCCGACCAAAGCACTATATATCTCATATAGTTAAGAAAAAAGAACTAATTAAAAAAGTAAGAATTTTCACTCCACACCTAAACTTCCAAATGCTCGAATGGAGTCCATATTGACAATAAGAAAAGTCAACATATAAAAAAGAACAATTTGTACAACATGCCTAGATCTAGATGTGTACAAAATGTCAAAAGAACAAGAAATATGTCAAAAGATCTGGAAAATTGCAGACTAAGACCAAATTTGGTCAACAAAAATGCTTATTTCATACAGTATATTAACAAACACCATATGCCATACAGTTCTGGAAATGGGATATTAGAATACCAGAAGACTGATCATCAGATCATCATAATAAAGACCGTTTATCTTCACAAAGGCACATTACTGAAGATTCAACTCTTTTGTATGTTAGCAATACGTGGAGTGCTTTGTACACCATCTTCTTTCCATATTTTTTGAGGTTTAATTTACAGATTTTCTTGCAACCATAAATTTGATAAACTAAGAAAGCATGATCTTGCATTGACAATCATAATATTCTAATTAAATAACATTGTATAAAGAAACACAGGCAGTGAACATACTTGAGTCCACTATGAGGTAATTTGTCTTCCTCCTCAAATCAACATTACCAACTCCAGCCAACAAAAACCCAGTAATTGTGTCCTACATTAACAAGGGTATCATCTGCTAATATACTTTAGATAAATTTTTTTTAAAAAAAAAAGAAAAAAAAAAGAGCAGTGACATCTTTCTTGCATAAGAAGAAAAGAAAAAACAAAAAAAAAGAGGAAAGAAACCGTAACAGACTTGACTACAAACAAATTACTCATCAGGTTTTCTTACATCAGAAACGTAGGAAAAAACCAGTAGAGGGAAAGAAGCCCAGTAAAACAAACGAAGCATTTAAATCTAAAAGCATAGGTGATTGCTGCCTACTAACATAATGACTAATATTCTCTCTAATGAGTGACATGAAACTATTGTCCTGCGTCAAGCATGCATGCGCTATAGGACCCATTAACAGCAGATGCATCAATAAGCTCAAGTCAGTAAATAAACTTCAAAACTCATAGTGATAGTGCAGTTTGATAAAACGAATGCAAATTCAACCAACATGACTCACGTCATCACATACAATCAAATTCCAGCGAATTCAGCTAGACACGCAGCATGGTTTCAGAGAATCGACTGCATTCGAAGTTTCAACAACAAAATTAAGGAGCAAAATCTACCTCGTCGGCGATCATAGCAATGAGCGCCGAACTATTCGTGCGGATCTGAGGTTTGTTCGCCATAGCTATTAAATCTCAACAATTAACCAAATACCTGATTCCAAGCCAGAAATCAATGAAACAAGAATTTAATCCGGTTTCGTCAAAAGCTTATACCAGTAAAAAGAAAATTAGAATATTAAGAAAATACCTCCAAGTCCCGGAAGTGTGTGTAGATCGTGAGAGAGAGATTCGATAAGAATTTGAGAACGCAGTGGATCAGCAATAGGGGCAAAAGAAAATAAATTTATTTAAGTTACCCTTCACAAAAAATACTATTGCAAATCTGCCACTCATCACTCATCACTCATCACTCATCACATGATCAAATTTTCCTCTTCGCCGCAAAAACTGGTTAATCCAACCGATTTCTTATTTTTAAATCCATTCTTTATAATTTGTTCAATATTTTAGTTTGGGAATTACGTAAAAATTCAATCAATTTGTCTCGTATTTTTAGGTGCAACAGATTTTTCCTTTGAATCAAATTAATCAACCAAACATAAAATATATATATATATATATATATAAAACAGAAACATCGGCACAATATTTTCGAAAAAATAATTGAAATGACGATAAATTCTTAAAATTAAAGTGAAAGAAAATCCTTGTCCGCTTCCCTCAACCAGTATACGCTCCTGAAAATCCCTCAAAGAGTGACATGATATGTAAACTGTTTTAAAGCGCAACTGAACTCAGAAACTCAAGTAATTTAGTACAACGGTGATTCAATACGTTAGCCAGAGTTACACTAGTATCCTCAACATACACAAGAGGGAGAGAGAGAAAAAAAGAGAGAGAGAGAAAAAAAGAGAGAGAGAGAAGCAGAATGCATATCACATAATTGCTTCAATATACATCAGACTACTACTCCTCATAAAGTTGCCTCAACAAATCCCAATAAGTTATAGGTAGAATCATAACGCTGGCTGCAAACATATCAATCCTCCTCCTGGCTCCATATTTTCACTGTTTTGTCGCTTCCCAGAGAGCCCGACGCTATCGTGTTTTCAGTTGGGTGGCATGATACCGATATTACAGCATCTGTATGACCTTCGAGCTTCTGAACTATCTTCCGAGACTGGAGCTCCCACAAGTACACCATCTTATCTTCGGATCCGCTCACTATGTATTTCCCATTTGTTATAGAAAATGTTGAAGAGATGCAGAACTTCGAGTTGACATGACCGGTGTAGGTTTTCAAAAATTTCCCAGTAGAAAAATTCCAGAGCCGCTGCGAAAGTCATTCGAGATTGAACATGAGGCCAGCAAACGAATGTGAATGAAGGCATAAGCAGAACAAAAATAGAGGCAACACAATAACATCCGGCCTGATTATCAAATCTATTATGATGGAAATTCAATGCTGAAAAATGTCTTGTTTCCACAAACATAAGCGTGTTCATTTCCCCTAACTGTATAGCAACACATTTCCAGCAGAGTGAGCCTATGAATATAATTGCGATATATTATTGTATCTAACCCTTTCGACCCAAAACAAGCATCCGATATCAAACCATAAAGCACCAATGTGAAAACTGAGGAAATAAAGGGCTGTCGCTCTGATTGTTTAAGTAAGAATTTCCTATTAACTGATACGCCAAAAGTGCGTGCGAGATTAACTACCAAATCTATATCTGAATTTCTGTGTTTATAAAAAAATGAAGTAGCTAAAGAATGGTGCATATAAGATATTGCACCATGGAATTAGAGGAGCATGAAAGAAGGCACTACTATCAATAGGATGATTATCAATTTAACAGAACCCAATAATCAAACAACAAGTAAATTTGGGATAAATGAAGCTAATATGCTTCGTTATCTATTCATTTAATGTAACGCCAATGAAGAATGGTTGGTTCAGAATTCATCAACTCTTACAATGATATCATCAACTTCATTTATTGAAACTTAGTAACTTCCTACGGTTCCTCTCCCGAAGCCATAGGAGTCAGATTCACACTCCACAATCCCATAACCAGCAGCTTGGATTTGGGAAATTTTTTAAAGAAATGGTTCACATTGAATTCCAATCAGCATTTTTGGATAGAATTTCTGAATGCTTTTTGACAAGTCTACTCATGGATTTGATGAGTACGCGCAAGTTTGACAGAACTGATTCAATGATTGAAATTTTACTTTGACTGATGGGTTTCTAAATGAGAAGGGTTGTAGAAGAGAAGTTGGCTTTGAGAATACTGAAAATTAATATTCAGCCTTTGAGCATATATCTTCCATTCGAAAATACTTGCAGCATATATTCCATCAAGTATCTCAAACCAAACATATTCATTTTTTGGGAAATAAAGGTGTGGTAGGAAACAACCCCTTTGTGGTTTGGATGACTGTTTAAACTGGAGATTAGCACTAAACAACAATGAGATCCTGGGAGGTGATTCAATTAAGTGCCATATCAACCTTCCCCGTGTCAATGAATTAAGGTTTCCATGCACAAAGATTGGGTTATCAGTTTCAGAAACTTGATAATGAAGTTGATATACGTGACTTTATAGCCTCCTCATCAAATGGTCATAATGCATGCTTTAGTTAAAAAAATAAAAACACTAGCATACACAAATACATGAGAACAAACAAGTTGCCGCAGAAGCTCATACAACTGGTTTAATTGACAATTAACAAGTGTGTAAACTCAAGTATGTCAGTCAATTCTCAGAGTGCAAATAAACATAATGCTAAAGAACTTGGAAGCAGACAGCTCACAGCTCTATAAGTCCATTTATTGTCTCCAATGACCGAAGCTTCAATACAGAACTTATAATATATTTTATTTTTTAACAGAAACTGTTCGTTCTACATGTGAACTGTGTATTGAAGGTTCAATCTTCTAATTTTAAGCAGAGCAAATGTAACATATGAAACACCACACGTGGAGAATTTGTACCAAAACTTCATCAAGTGTAAGGTTAGCATTGCAACCATTTACACCTTATTAATATTAAATAATCACAAGAAATAAAAATGTTCTCTACATTTCTCCCTCTTGAGTCTCTGTCTACTGATGGGTGTGCATTTAAAATGGTTAGAGAGTGGTAAAAGGAGTGGAAGATGGTAGTAATGGCCATTATGCTCCATGGTAAAGGTGCCTAGAAGTTAATGGCCATCATCAAAGTTTTACTTGTACCTATAAATCCTTAAGGGGGTAGGGGGTTTACTTGTATCTTGAAGGAAACATATTTATTTTCATATATTTCTTAAGAAAGTTCACAGAACTTGTAAATGAACATCAGTTAGGTCCCAAAAAGATATTGCTAAACTTAACGGCAACTGATTAGGAAAATACGGCCATGAACATTAGCGTTGGCTTGAAGGTGTATTGTTACCTAAAAATACTTGAATCGTTGACTTAAAGCTTGGAGCATATGTGAAGAGTATATTTGACCCTTTTTATCTTTATTATATCATCTAGTTTGGAGTAAGAATATGACCCTTTTCTTCCACAAGTTCAGGGTAATGCTTCCTAAGTTGACAATGAAATGCTAGTTCCATCGTAATGATTTTAGGATCAGGTTTTAGCCACAAAAGGTAAAACTACAGAAACAGGTAACCATTTTAGGGGGAAAATGGGATAATTTGCCTAGTCTTTTACCCTGATTACGGAATCAACTAATGATTTTCAATATACAGCACTTTGAGACATCCTTACTGGTCTAACTTGAGCAAAACTAACAAGAGATTCCCTCGTTGCAATTCACTGACTTTCACATCCTACTCTAGAAGATAAAAATAAAAAACATGAACATAAGGGGCATCAGAACATTGCAATTACAAGCTACATTTAAAGGCCCCTATGATATATTCACAAGCTTGACACTAAAAAAAAAAAGTTCCATCTATCACCTCAACCAAATTAAAAATTTAGACCACCACCATCATCATCATCTAAAGATCGAAACTGTCACTGCGTTCTGCATATATAATGATCAAAAGTGAGATAGATAGTGAGCAAGAGAAAACTAACCAATGTATTATCAAGAGTTCCAACAAGAATAAACTTGCCATTGGGAGAGAACTTGGCAAAGCTAACGGGCGGATGCTCATCATCGATCAATGTCTTCATACAATGCCCGGTGGAAGCATCCCAAATCCTACAAAGCCCATCGTAGCTACTGGAAACTATCATCGAACCGTCCAAATTGAAATTAACGGCAGTGACAGGGTCGGAGTGCGCGGGCAGCACCTTGAGGCACTTTCCGGACTTGACATCCCAAATGCGGACGGTCTCGTCGAAGGAGCCGGAGGCGAGCATGTTGGATTGGGGGTTGAAATTGAGGCAGAAGACGTAATTGGTGTGGCCAGTGAGGGTTTTGACGAGGGAGCCGGTGGCGACGTCCCAGAGGCGGACGGTGCGGTCGTCGGAGGCGGTGGCGAGGAAGCGGCCGTCTGAGGAGAAGGCGAGGTCGGAGATGCCGGCTTCGTGGCCATGGAACTCGTTGTGGGGAGTGTCGGGGGATAAGAGGGCGTATGTGCGAGCGGTCTTGTCTGCGGCGCAGGAGGCGAGGAAGCGACCATCGTCGGAGAATTTGACGCTGGAGATGGCGCGTTTGTGGCCGGAGAAAGTATGCTTGAGGCGGTAGGGTTTATAGGAGTCCGTGGGTTCCGTCGTCGAAGCCATTGTTGTTTCTCTCACATTACAAAAACAACCTCTCTCGGCCTTATATAAAAGGGGTAATTTTCAATTCTTGTTTGGAGTCCGTGGGCTCCGTCGTCGAAACAACCTCTTTCGGCCTTATATAAAAGGGGTAATTTTCAATTCTTGTACGTCATGTTTCAAAATTTGAATGTTAAATCATAAATTTTAAGAAATTCTCAATTATGTCATCTTATTAAATTTAGAAGAAATTGAAATTGAATTGGCAGATATAAAAATTACATGGAATAAATGGTCGGTTAGCAAAACGACGTAGTATTATGAGGCTTAAGACAACGAGAATAGTTACACTTCTCGAATTATCAATTACGCGTCTCCGACTAGATTCTGTGTTATAGGGGTTAGGGATTCGAATTGGACAATTGAGAATTTTTAAAACTTAGTGATTTAATTTTGGTTAAGTAGGACAATTGAGAATTTTTAAGTTATCTACAGCCTCATCCATTAATCATTATTTTTCTTACACTATTTATATTCATGGCCTTGTATCACTTTTTACTCAATCATTTATCTAAGAGACAACATCCGCATCTCTCACCCTTTCACCATCCCTTCCCTTAACTATTCATGGATCCCATCTTTAAAAATTTTATTCATTTCTTATTTATTACATTTTTCTAATTAAATTCAATTTTCAAATTAATATATGCTAAATTCATTAAAGAAATAAAAATTACATATTTAAACTTCCTAAAATTACATAATTTAAAATAAAAAATTACAAATGTCATAGAAATGGTAAATGTCGTAGAATTTGGAGATTTCCGGGCTAACTCAGTCGAAATGAGCCCGGATCATCTTATGAGTGCACGTCGGGATGCCCTCCGGTCGGCTGCCGTTGTATGCAGCAGCAACCCTATCCCAATTTTTTTTGAATTTTTGTTAGTTGTCGACGATGGGATCCTCGCTAGTGTCGACATACATCTCGAAGATCCGTTTTGTCTCATCCGAGGTGTATGCCTTTGGAACGTCGCGGCCCGTCAACTAGTCAAACAGTTGGATGTCGTCCAACTGCTAGGTGGGGATCTCGTGCTGGGTGGGGAGTTTGTGGGGGTTGGTTGCGGACTTAGCGAAACCCGGCGTGTATGCCTCGTAGCTCTCATGCATGAACCAATCGCGCCATTGGAGTTGATTGTTGTCGCCGGACATTTTTGCACTTGAAAATTAAATGATGAAGAAGATGAAGTTGAGAGAGAAATAGATGGAATAGGTGTGGAAAATGAAGTGGGAGAATGAAATATTTATAGGAGTGTGTGTATGAATTTAAAAAAAAATCAAATGCGGCCAATTTTTTTCCGTTGGATTGTTTTTTCCGAGTTAACGCAGATATAAAAAAATTAAAAAATGGTCACAAAACTCGCCCACTCGCTGACGCGCCCTCTCATTGGACGCAGAGGGGAGAGGTGCGTGGCGGGATGTCCTGCCCTCTTTCCCTCCATCCCGTGCCTCCTGTCCCGCCCCACCCCTTGCAGCACATCCCATGCTCGTCCCGTCCCGACGCTAGGTGCCCATTACGAATGCCCTAAAAATTTATGATTTATCATTCAAATTTTGAAAAGTATGGAACAAGCCAAAATTGGTCTATTTTTCATAATTTACAGGCAATTATCCCTATATAAAAATAATCCTCATTGTTGTTTACTTTTTTTTACTGCATAACAAAAGTAAATCTCTATTAAACTTAAATTTAATCATCATCAGTTACAATTTACATGTATGTCCAAAAATACAAAAATAATAGAGCGCTCTCTTCCCTTTGGGCTTTTTTCTTCATCTAGGTCATTTAACCCGAAATGACGTTTTGCTCGATTTCGATGTCGTAACCAAAACGCGGCGTTTTGGTTGAAGACGCTAGATCATCTAGCGTCGTGTTTTAAGTTGGTGTGCGTCAGGGTGAGACGCTTGATGATCAAGCATCTGCAGCAGACGCTTGATCATCAAGCGTCTCTTCCCGTTCTACACAGCCGACTAATCGGTGACTGTTGATGTTGATGTTGGTTGGTTGTTTTTTATGGATTGTTGTCCAATTTTCAATAAAGATAATGGCTGTTTTTTTATGGATTGTTGTCCAATTATCAATAAAGATAAAGGGTAAACTATTAATAAGCAACAAACAACTTCAATATTCAACAAACATATGAGTCAATAAGCAACATACGTCTCTAAGCTACAACTATCAACAAGCAACAAACAACTACCTAGCTAATTATATGAATTGGGAGTGAATTTACTAGGTCATTTGCATTTGTTGTCGCGCTTTGATTGCCTTCGCGAAAACATATTCGCGAAGGTTCGACCAATGCTCCCTCTAGCTGGGGCAGGTGCAGGTGCAGGTGCTGGTAAGTCCTGTCTCGGGAACAGCCTCCATCATCCTCATCCTCCTGAGCAACCTCGATGTGAACACCAGTGAAATAAAAATCCACACTACCTCGATGTGTCTGAAACGGCTCCTCAGTGGGCTGCTCCTGTGGCCAAGGACTCCACTGGTGGTCGGGCTGGACGGTAGGCTGCTCCTGCGTCTGCTGTGACATCCA
>JAYDZE010163005.1:0-22044 GCA_034509125.1 Monilaria moniliformis | reverse complement strand
TAAGTTATTATAGATTTTGACATGATAAAAAACATAATTTAAGAATTATAAAATTAAAATAAAACACAAATGTGTTTCGTTAAATTTCAAAGCATGATTTAGAATTCATAATATTTGTTATAGCTAGTGAAATTGAATTTTACAATTCATTTATCTATTATTATTTATATTAGTAAAAATCTAATGCGCGCGTATATCTATATATATATGTGTGTGTGTGTGTGTGTGTGTGTTAAATATAAAATGAAAGTGTCAAATCAGTTGCCAAATAAGGCAGAATAATATGTAATAGTTGCACCTAGGGCCAATCCATTAAGCCAGCCCATCAGGTTCCGGGTTATAGGCTAATCAGATCAAAATCTTATCGGGCTAGATATTTCCAATCCCAACCCTCTAAAATTAGCGGACTAATCGGGTTAGCCCAGCGGGTTCGGGCTGAACTGACATCCCTACACATATGTTTATGTGAGCCGATTTTGATGAAGGAAAAAAGAGAAGCAAATTAGTTTATTTCCTTTTTTGTAATTCTAAACCAACAAAATACTAATAAATTATTTAACCTTCTAAAATTTCCTCAAACTATTTTAATTCTAATATTTCGATCGAATAAATTTTTGATTTTCTTAAATTTTTATTACTTTCAATTTCTGAATTTTCGGAGCATTACACACTATGTTTTGAATATTGAACATGCATGGATAGGTCTACCGTATATATGTCATATTGTGTGAATATGTATTTGAAGTTAAGGTATGTGCTTTAGATGTGTATCTGAGTCAAGATAAACGACTTTGTAGTGAAGCCTCAGACGATCCCTTTGCGTCCTATTTCAACAATGGCTTGCACGGTTCGTTTGTGCAACCAAAATATTTTAGTTTACTTTCAATTAATTACTGGAGCAACCCCCTATGTGTTATGAAGGTTGTGTGAATATTTTTTATTTTTCTACGCACAATCGGAGTTTTGGTAATTTTACTAGTCCATTGTCCCTTTTCGATTCAATCTTCGCAGTCTCCATTAAAATATGTATTTTTCACAAACTGTTATGAGTTTTACTTTTAAATTAAAAGTCCATTAACTAAACGCCTCTGGCATTCTTTGGAAACCGACCACACTGACTTTCGTAATTGAAGTTGGCTGGAATATTTTCTCAGAGTGGAATCACGTTTGGTGATCTTTTTCCAAAACAGCCCCTAAAAGTTTTACAAAATAATTCCAAGTTCCCTACTTTATTTACTTATTTTCCTAAGCATTATGTTTGTTGCATTATATGTAATAATGTGTTTTACTTATAAGAGAATTATATAGAACTAACAAATGAAAATGGTTTATGTGCTGATCAAACCAATGGTAAAATGATAATTTTGGCGTTGAGGTAAAACATAAAAAGAAACATATGCGCGTGATAGGTTTAAGAGAATAAATAATAACTCAAAATCATAATACTTTATTTTGAGGATAAATTCAACTCCTATTAATGAGCTAGGAATAAGTAGACTTTAGGATCATAGAGTAGGCCATGAGTGGATATCTATAGTGTCAATTATAAGATTAAGATTTATCTTATAGGATTCGAATTGCAAAGCAGTGCTTCCACTTAGTTCAGATTCACTACTCACGACCGACAAATGTTTTGCAATGTGAAGTATTTTTGGGTTATTAAGCCATGCTTTTAAGTAAGTGTTTAGTTCTTCGTGAATGCATGCAAACAATTTTGTGTTGTTGTTATGAATCATCAGTTGGGATGTTCCCAACTAAGACAATTTGGTCATATTCTCGATGGCGGATTTAGGATAATGCACATATGAGTTATAACCTTGAGATGACTTGGCCGAGTCCCCCTTGTGTTAACATCCAGAGTAATGACAACAACACCAGAAACAAGCGTGGCGATGAATCTAGGCTCACCAAAACTTTTAAGAATTATAGTAACTATTTTTTAAGTGTTGCTATAATTCCTTCAGTGTGCATCTAATTCACTAAAGTCTTTCAAATAAATGTTTTAAAGAAATAATGCATTAACTTCATTGAGTGCATTAGTACTCAACTCACTCTTTCAAATGATTTTTCAGGATGAGTGTGGAGAAGGGGCGTGTGAAGAAAGAGGGGAAGGCAATGGTAGTCACATTTTGGAAGTGGATTACGATTACGTGAATCGTGATTGGACTTTTTGTCGTGACAAGGTACTTCTTACCAAGTCAAATGTCGTGAACCACATTATTTCTTGCTGCATTATTCGAGCCATGCATGACATATGAACAAATTTACTTTTATGTTTGGTAATTTAGCAATTGAATTGCTATAGCCAATAAGCAACTCAAAACTATTGTTTTTGTACCAAGATTTGACCGAAGTCCTCACACTTCGAGTCAAATCGAGTATCCTTTTGAGAAATCGATCCATTTTTATTAAGTATACTTCAACTAAATCGGCATCTTTTTAAACAATGTTATAAAGTAATCTCAATTTTAGTACATATGTCGGCCCCTAGAAACGCCGGGTCATCGTATCAATGAATATGAAACAATGAGTTAATGCAAGATTTTATATAAATAAAGAATATCACACTTGATAGCTCATTTAATATATACACATTTTTTATTCAAAAATCAAAATCATGCTAGTTAGTTAATATATATTGATAAGTGACAAGAATAAGAACAGAATAAAATTGAATGAATAAGTTAATACATATTTTAATATGAAGAGAGAACAACCCGCTCAACAAATTGTGAAATTGAAAGCATACTATTACTAGTTAGTCAATATTTTTTGAGACCTTAAATCTAAGGGGTCGTTTGGTTGATGAGATAGCCCATGATAGGTTAGTGAAATATGACCCAACAGTCTTTTATTAGTTGTTTGCTATGCATGACAGGGCCCGAGTTTATTATCTCGTCCTGTCTCAATTTTTGTGAATAACATTATTTCCTTGTGTTTCACTAGGTTAGTGAATCATGGCTCCTCCCTCCGATAGTGAGTTTGCCGCCCCGATAGCTTCTTCATTTTCCTCTAATGCCCCTCACATTCCAAGTCATTCACTGTGAATCGACATCCCTCTCTGTAAATTCCAACCACCTATTTTTCGTCCGACATTGTATTATTCGCGGCGGTGATAATTTTTGTCGAGTGTTGGAGCGATGATCGGGGGCCGACGGTAGCGGTGGGTTTCGCGGCGGTAGTGATGTGTTTCGCACCACAGCCGCCGGCTCTTCATGGCTGCCGAGAGTCCGTTTTGAGTTTCGATTTTTGCTCAATTTTTCAGTTCGAACTTGGGCGGTGATGATTTTGGTTTTGATTTTTGCTCCATACTTTCTGTTCTTGTTCGATTGATGGTCGATTTGTTGGTTTAAGGCTTTGATGATAGTGTACACATCTAAGCCTAATTTATCTCCATTTTTTGTTTCAATTTTTGCTAATTTTTCAGTTTTTATTTTTGGGGATCTGGTGATTTGATGGTTTTGAGGCTGTTATGATTTTTGGTTTCATTTTTTTGCTTCTTTCTATGTTCTTGTTCGATGTTTGCTCCATTCTCTGCCCTTGTTCGATTTTTGTTTCATTCTCTGTTCTTGTTCGATCTTTGCTCCGTTTTCTGTACTTGTTCGATTTTGGATCTATATTCGGTCTGAGACTGTGGTGATTGTGTTTATCTTAGCCTTTTTTTTTTTGCTCCTTTTTTTGTTCAATTGGTTTCTGGCCATCTCTTCTTCTCTGGTGGCCGTTGGATTTTAGCCACCTCTTTGACTCTGACCACCATTTCTTCAATTTGGTTTAGATTTTGCTTCATTTTTTGGGGGGGCCGATTTTGCTCCATTTTTGTGTTGTTGGTTGATTAGGAAAACATGTGTCACCGGGAATGTGGGTCACCAGACCTGGGCGTCGCCGGAAATGGAGAACGGAAATCAAATGGCGTAAGTTTGGTCAACCAAACACCATTGATTATCTTTTACTAATTAATTAACAAATAAGTTTAAAAAATATAATTAATCATCTATTTTGATTAATAAGTAAAATCAATTATCGTTTTTAACTTATTAATCAACAAATTAATCTTACTAACTCTCGGTTTTGCTTAAATTAATTAAAGCAATAATTAATTAATTCATTATATATTTTTTTAATTGATTAATTTTATCATTTATTCTTGTTATTAATTAACAAAGCAATAATTTAGTTTACTAAATTAATAATTAAAATAATTATTTATTATTAAATTTGAAAATATATTCATATTTTGAAAATGGTACTGATGCCATTTTACATCTTATATATAATATAAAATATATAAGCAAATACTTATCTTATTTTTATCTTATTTTCTATCTTACTTACCAAACAACATAATAAAATCCATATCAATTTAACTATCTCACTTAATCCTAACATAACTACCAAACACCCTCTAAATAATATAACTACCAAACGCCCTCTAAATTGATTATCTTAACTTAAATAAAAAGGAATAGACCAAATAAACCGACTTCAATCTACGTTCAAATATGTGCGGACTAAACCGTCTGAATTCGGCCAACCACCTCGTCGCTCTCTCACCGCCGCCGCCCTACCCGAAATAATTGGGCAAAATTCCGGAAATAGGAAAATCCACAAAAAAAATCCCGAAATAAGAACCTTTTTTTTAGATGCCGAAAACTGGTAAAGCGCATTTCCCAAATGCATCTTCACTTAAGTGAAGACGCATTTGGGAAATGCGTCTTTACAGTGCTCAGCCAGAAGACTCATTTCCGTCATGCGTCTTACCCTAAGACGCATTCCTGAAATGCATCTTCCGTTTTCCACTATACAATCACTACCATACGTATTCTCACCATTTGTTTCCGAGATTTTGTCGAAATAAGTTTGAGTTGTGCATTTTCTGCACTTTTGTGTCTAATTTAAGCAATGTATGATTTGTATGCTTTGTATACTACATTTATATGTGTTTTTACAAGTTATTTACATTGTGTTATTTACAAGTTAGTTACCGTGACGGCGGCGCCCAACGGCGATGCGGCAACCTCGATATCAAATAACAAACGAATTATTATTATTTGAGTTACTTTCATCACAAATTAACTAACTCAAATAAATACAAGCGAATCATGATATAACAATTATCACAATATAAATAACTTGTAAAAACACATATAAATATAGTATACAAAGCATATAATTCATACCATGCGTCTTACCCTAAGACGCATTCCTGAAATGCGTATTTCGTTTTCCACTATACAATCACTACTATACGTATTCTTCACCATTTGCTTTCGAGATTTTGTCAAAATGAGTTTGAATTGTGTATTTTCGCGTCTTCCTTAAGACGCATTCCTGAAATGCGTCTTCTGGCTGAGCACTATGAAGGCACATTTGGAAAAGGCATTTTACCCGTTTTTGGCATCTAAAAAGAAGGTTCCATTTTGGGAATTTTTTTGTGGATTTTCCTATTTCCGGAATTTTGCCAAATAATTGAGCTTATCTGTTCCCTTCACCAACTCCTCTCGCCGTCGCGTGGTGGACCCTCTGTCTCCCGCAGCGACAACCGGAATCGATGATTTTGTGAAAGTCGGCGATCCAGGGCGTAAGAGTAGTGACAGTCACAACTAAATCGCAATAGCTCAAGGACACCTAAATCTCGGCGAGAATTTTAGGATCTGAAACAACAGGTGCTTTTATTTTGGAAGTTAGAAGCCACATCGCAAAATTTTACTGTGCTTTAATGTGATGTTTTATGCTATTAGTGTCATCCTGTCATTTTTCAGTTTCCGTAGAATTAATTGAATTTTGTGCTATTGATTAGTCAGAAGTAATCATGAAATTATAATTTTTGAGCCACTTTGTCTGCTCTTATTTGGTTTCTTGAAGATGTACGTCAGTACATGTGTGGGATTCAAGCTTCATGTGAGGTGAGAGAAGTTAGAACTGCTTGCTTGACCTTGCTTTCCTCATTGTGAGTTTAGAGTGAGATGGCTGAATAGTGATGAGAAGATAACTAACAAAATAGTTCTTGTGAACATGACTTTTATGTTCAAGATGCCACTGTATAAGATCAGATGACAACTTCATCTCCTCCTGGTGGCTATAACAGCTAAGATGATGCTCATAGCAAAATTTAGGGCTTGGCAGCAACTTTGAGAAGCACGGTATTCCAAGTATACATTATGATTTATGAGTGATGTATCGCCCCCTCATGGCTGCTGTGGTTCTCAGCTGCACTCTGTCGTCTCCGAATCTAGATCTTGCTATGATGTGCATAGCCTCCACATCTGAGATATGCCTAGTAGTCCACGACCATTTGGTATCTTGATCACGGGCATACGTTTCTTGATCAAGTGGTTCTTCTTGTGCTTTCCTGCATCTTTCTCCAATATGTTCTTGTGCTACATTTCCTATTATCATTTCTATTTCTTGGTAATACTAAATAGCTGAAATGCACCCCACGTCATTGTAGCCATGTATAGCTCAACCGTTGTTGTTTATTTCATGAAGGAGATTTCATCTTGATACTCGATGCTCTCTATTTGGCTCTGCCTTTTTTCAAGTTTCTCTTAGGGGAATTTACTTTGAATGATAAGATTGATAGATAATAATAATATTTCAAATTAATCTACCATTTACTTGACGGATTGATTAATTTTGAATTTGTTTCACCATTTTATCCTTCATATAGTCAATCATTTGTTTTATCAATAATATCCTAATTCCCAAAATGCTCCATCAGTAAAATATATGTGGCTTTCACTGCTGCAGTACTTCTGGCAGTCAGCAAAACTAGATAGCTTAGCTCAACTCTTGACGGAGACGCATCCGGGCTATCTAAGAACAACAAGATGAATCATTTGATTATTTAAAGTGGGCCAATTACATGAGCTACAACTAAGATTATAAAGGAGTCCATGATGCATTGTATTTACTGAAATAAAAGCTCAAGCTCAAAGTCAATCCATATTGTGTCAAATGATGAATGTTATTCAAGTTTATGGACTAAATAGTTGAAGAATGAGCTCACAACACATCAAGTTTTGGAGGCCCAACTTGAAAAAATACAAGTTCATTTTCATCCAAAAAGAAGCAGACAAAATAAAGTCATTTTAATTTATATTTTTGTATTTAATTAGTGTCATACCAATCGTTTAGGTTTAATTAGTGTCATACCAATTGTTTAAGTGTTACATTTACTTCCTTCTGTTTTCTGGTACTAGTAAGTGGCAGCTAGGCAAGGAGTCGTTTTGGTCTCGTTCTTGTATTTTCTTTTCATCGTCTAACCTCTGTTGAACAATCGTTCGTATCTAGCTTGTCTGAGTAAGAGAGTTACTGCAGATCGTTGATTAGTTACTCTATTTGTATCATTGTATCATGTCATCTTGTAAGTTTTAGCAATGGTATTCATCATTAATTAATGAGATCATTAGTTGCTGGCTGCAAAAATCAGAGGTATAGAGACAGTAATAAATGAAGTAGGTGATTGCAATATGTTCCAGTAAAACTAGTACAGATAATCTAACACCAACTGTGCTTTATTTCACTAGTGCGTAAAATGATAACTAGACAGATACCACCGTACTGGCTAACTGCTACTAACAAGAAGCAACAGGCAGAATGGGTAGTAAGAAAGGTAGCGTAATATCCTACTCCTTGAAGTGAGTGGAGTGCACAGCGGAAGGAGGAGTAGAACCAGAATTGCGACGTAAGAGATACCCATGGCCAAGATAGTAGTGCTCAGCCACTTAAGTTTGCTAACAACTATGAATATCCCAGCTGTGAAAGCCATAGACATCATGGTGAGAGCGATCCCGAGCAAGGGCACAGCCAGAGCGAGAGCAGTAAGGGTGAATTTGAGATCATCTAAGTGAGCCCAGATGAGAACTATGGCAGCAACAATTGAATTATACATGGCTATAGTGTCACACAAAACAAACACATGGAATCCTTTGTCTCTCAACATCGTTGCCATGCCTGAATCAGTGCCAGCTTCAGAGCTAATGTAGCCACCAGGCATGGTGAAACCCGCTGCAAAAGTTACTGTGGCAACCAGAGTTGCCACAAGCAAAAGAGTGTTCACTCTTTCCTTATAGTTACCTGATATCTTACTTCTACTTGAAGCTTTATCTTGAGAGCAACATCGAGGAATGCTAGCAGCCTTCAGGGCAGCCCAAGTCAGACGCTGCAAAAACACACGAGATATCAGTGCATTAAATTCACCTGGTTCTTATGAGGTACGTATAAAACATACATACAAACATACATACATACCTGCCTAAATTGAGGATTTTCCGGCATGTAATACTCAGCAACATCAAGAGCTGTCATTCCGTTGTTGTTAACTGCTTCAGCTTCAACTTTCGAGTTCCATGTCAAGGTACTGACTATCTTAGGGTGAAAATGCATGCTAGCCCAGTGCAGGGGTGTGTTTCCAGATTTATCTTTCATGTTTATGAGGTAGTTGAGATAAGGATTCTTGAGAACGAAACTGAACACATTATACCTTCCGCTCTTTGCAGCAACATGTAAAATATTGCAGCCAGCCCTGTCGAGCAACTCCCATGGATTGGGGAAATCTTGGAGCAAAAGGCTAATGATATCAACATGGCCTTCAAATGATGCTAAATGAATAGGTAGCATACCATTTTTGTCTCTTTGAGTTGCATTCGGAGCATATCTTTTTAGCAAGTAACGCACTTCTTCTAGGTGGCCCAAAGATGCAGCAAAGTGAAGAGGAGTTCTACCTTCACCATCTCTCACTTTGATTAGTCTTGGACTCGTGTTGAAAATGGCTTCTAAAACATCTGGTACAGAATAAAACAGAATTTTGAACCAATCAATCCAGTATATCATAAAATTTGCAATATTTTGAAATTCATAATACCTTTATGCTCTCTCTTGATTGCTGCTTCAACCTTGATTGCTGCTTCAATTGGAGATTTATTATTAAAAAGCTCATTTACGCGATGTTCATCTGTGCAGAGTTGAAGAATCAAAGAGACGCAGTCTAAATAACCAGAGTTGACTGCCAGATACAGAGCAGATTGTGAGTTGTGGTTCCGGATATATGATAGCTCAGGATCTTCTCGGATCAAATGTTCAGCAATTGAACCTCGACCTCTGAGCAATGCTTCATGCAAGGCTGTGTTTCCTCTCTCATTCGTTGCCGTCAACAAATTATTATCATCCCTGATATCCTGAGGCAGGGACTGCAACCAATCATGATGAATCTGCAGGAGAGCTTTCACCGTTGATTCATCCCAATTCTTTGCAGCGAGATGCAATGCGGTATCTCCATCAAAATTCTTGGCCAACAATAGAGATGGTCTCATGCTAGCTATGAAATTCAGGATATCTTGGTATCCCCGCTCTGCTGCTACGTGAAGAAATGTGTTTCCAATAGGGCTCAACCTCGACAAAACATCATCAGTAGAGAACGTCGTTGTTGAAACTCGATCAAGAATCCTTTGGAAGATATCAAGATCACCATTTATCGCCGCCAGATACAAGTCATAATC
Source organism: Monilaria moniliformis (assembly GCA_034509125.1). Lineage (NCBI taxonomy): Eukaryota > Viridiplantae > Streptophyta > Magnoliopsida > Caryophyllales > Aizoaceae > Monilaria > Monilaria moniliformis. The sequence continues at coordinate 12,547 of JAYDZE010163005.1, read as the reverse complement.
CTTGTACATCTCTGTCGCGCGATCATCCTCTTCATGGATTCTGCTCGGCAATCGACTCTTTTTCTTTTCTTGTTTCTTGGGTTCAAAGGAATCAATCATGGCCATACGCTTGAAACTATTCCTCCCTTCATAGACGTTATGATGCTCAATCATCATATCAAGCCTACCCATCTCTTAAAAATTGCTAGAAAACTTGTTAATTCAATGCAGATAAGTATGCAGTTGTTTATTTCAAAACTGCATCTGCAACTTTAATGGGAGAAGGAAGAAGTGAATGAGTTGACTCTTATTAAGTCAATGCCAAAATTAACAGTATTTCAATCCGGCAGACTCGACAGTTCCAATTTTGTTATTAAATACTAAGATGAGTTACTGCAAAATTTCAAACAATAAGTGGGCGTACCGTTGAAATCCTTTATTCCGATATTTTTTTTGGTTCCATTATCAGATTTATCGTTTAATAATATATATTATAAAAATTATAATTTATTATGATATAATGAACCATAAATTAAAAATAGTTACAACATAAGAAATTGAAATTAAAAAAAACGGTACACAAATGGAATAGCAAATAATAGAATAGAAAATTTCAAGATGGGTATAGCAACCCGATTTGTGTATGCATTGTTTTATATATTGATAAAGTGAAGCCATTTAAACATGTTTGTTTTGTCTTAGTATATTGTTATTTTGTTATAAATATAAGAAATGATCATCCAACTTCTTCTGCAGATAATATTTGGACAAATGATAATATATGAATGAAACAAAAGAGTAAATGAAAAAAAATGGATAAATCGTAATTTGGTTTAATGGTTTAGTGCAGGAATATTCTCTATAAGGTTGAGGAAACAAGCAGCCCTCAGCCACGAAGAAATGGACCCCACCTTAACCCCATTTGGAGGCTAATAAATTTTGCCATTTTTTTTACGAAAAACATATATATATATATAAAGTTAGAAACTAATAAAATAAATTTTAAATGTAATCTCAAAAACACTTCATAATCATTAATCACCTCAGATTAATTGACTGATTGAACATTAATTTATTTACTATATTAGCTTATCTGCATTTATCTCATCATATCATTACTATATAGTGGGTGTTTATACAGAATTCTAAATTCATATGCTAAAATAATGTGAATTAGTAATATAAATATGAGATTGAATTATGTTAAATTATATGCAATTCTTTGAAGTCCGTATCGAATAGATTAAGTTGATAGTGTGCACATTATCATAATTTAAGATTCATCCGACACATCCTAATATCATTCTTGTATAAATATTAATGGATATATGCGTAACGCCACCGTCATAATGTCAATATCATAAACATAAAATATGTAAGATAATTAGAAAGATTGCTTTAGATGGACATCCATATTTAACAATTTAATGAATTCATTTCGAAAGAAACTATTTTAATAGTTGCTTTCTTGTGCATCTTAACATGTGATGTTAATAATAGAGCAAACATTGCAGGTTAACAGCTAATGCTTCGCAAAAACAATTGCAAAAGCAATATAAAGAAAAGGGGAAAATGAAAAATAAGATAAAATTAGTAGTAAAATTTTAAGTAGAAATTACGTAGATGTGGAGCACGAAAGGCAGTATTCGTACAAGAAAAGGGTATATATGGAAATTCAAGGAATAAAAGTGGGGATCAAAAGATAAAAACGTTAGCCACGTAGTTTTCAATATAAATAGTGATGAAAAAGTACATTACTACAAGAATTGGGAGAGAACATTAATAGGTGATTTCCCCATATAAAAAAGAAATTTCTTTCTCCCTCTAAAAATTGCAAGGGAATTCTTCCCTGTTCAACTTCATTCAGATCTCTCGACCTTTGTATTTTCACCATCCTTTAATTTGGTTAGTTTAGCCAGATAATTCAATAAGTTTTTGCAGTTTTTCCTTTTTTGGGCAAAAATCATTTCTGGAATTGCCTTTCCCAATATTATGATGTTAATTAGGCTTGATTCCAGGACACGAAAATTTAACATGCAATGCATACATTTGCCTTTTGAGGGGATAATCTTTGTGGGTTTTAAATTTGATTGAAGTTCCGATGATCATTGATCACTTTTGATACATTTCTGAAGGTTAGGGTTCTTGCCCGATTTTTGATGTTTTATTGCAGGAGTTGCAAGTAATTCCGCGGAATTTGTTGCTGGTGATTATCAAAGGTGGAAACTTGCGAAAGCTTGAAGTATTTTCATGTTATAAAGGTTGGGACTTTGCTTTTGTTGTAGATGATTGCTTGGGGCTTTGAGATTCTCAACTGCATGCCTTGCCAATTTTGGCGCAGCCAATGTCTTGTTTGGGTTGATGGGTTTTATTATGTCTTGTTTTTGGGGAAATTTTGTGTTTACTCAATTCAATGTTAGTTCAAATCATTTTCGTCATGATAAACTTGGGAAATGATAACTTCTTGATGGAAAGTGAAAGGTTCTATGCAATTTTTCTTTATGTAAGATAAATTTATTTGGTTAAAAATATCATTTTCATTTATATGTGTGTGAGAAATTTTGGTTTTGAGGCTTTGATTGTTTCAGGTGCTGTCAGAACCCAATGTGATTTTCAAACATAATCGCATTAATGTAATCTCGGAGTTATTAAAATCAGCTTTAGTTTATGAGTTAATTAGAGCGATTCGTTAATTAGAGAAATTTGATCTGGTGGGTCCCAATTTCAGTTGATATGTTGGATGCCGCCGCGTCTACCAAGTGGGAGGATATTTGTTTCCATGTTTTGTAGATGTAAAGATTTTATGGTTTAGTTACTTTGTAAATGTGATTCTTGCGTCGGCTGTTTGTTGTTATATGCCATTCGAGTTTTCCCTGTTTGGCATTAAGTTAATAGTTGTATTTTTTGCTCCACTGAGTTTAAATTTATTATGCAACTATGATAACATATGGCACAACTTGTAATATTTATCTAGACTAGTAATAATGGAGACAGGGAATGAGTTAAATTGACGCTTGTCTTGAATGTATGATTCACTGCATTTTGAATTGCATTTTGGTATTTTGTCAGTTCAATTCAGACATTGGTTTCTTCCATGTCGTAGCAAGTGAATTTGCTTATTCTTTTAGTATCATCTTGAACAATGGGTGCTTGAATAATTCTAACATTGTAGTCCTAGATTGTTATTTTGGACTTAGGAACGTATTAGTTGAAATCTTGTTACTATCCCATGCTCGACGAGAAAGGAAGAGCAGCACTTTATTGTTAAGAGCAGTGGCTACCTTCTATTGCCTGTAGTTTGTCCAAATGGTGATGTATAGTGCAAGCTCCCTGCATTAGTGGAGTAATGATTCCAGTCATAGCTTGGCTTGGCGTGAGAAATGATGGAGGAATACTCAAGATAGTCTAAATAGTCTCACTTCTTATTTTGGTCAAAATTTTGAATATTTATGGAGAGCTAAGTCCTAGATTAAATCTATCGCTAGGTTCACTCATGATGTAATAATTTATAATTAGTCTGGTTTATTGCAAGTTGGTAACTTGGTGTAGAAATGTTTTTGGCAAAAAAAAAACACTTCTCTATTTTTATCTCTTCAACGTCTTCTGACACGAATAAAACAAAAATTTTGATTCTAAGAATAAGACACATATAACTTCATTATTAGCGTTTTTACATTGCAAGAAATGATGAAAAGATGACTTGATCACTACTAAACAGAGCATGACAAAATAAATTTTCTGGGAAATTAGATTAGTATAGTTAGGACATGTCAGCCAACATATATGGAAAATGAGTAATCAGGTTTCATTCTTGGTCTATTAGGTAGCTATATCCACGTGTCAAGTAGTGTTCTCATTAATTCGAGTATACATTTGTTTGTTGAAGGAAAATACTGGTGAATGATTCATTTAGTTGAATAAACGGTTTTTTGGGGATGCTGCTTTGGACTACGGAGACCTTTCTGGAAGTTGAGTTTGTTCTGTCAAATAGAGGAATTTATTGCTATATTCTTAGCCTTTGAATTGGAACTTAATCTAGCTTTTGCTTAACTAGTCACCTGTGGAATTGCTTCTGCAATTCATCAACATGAAAACACTGAAAGAAAAGAGTGTTTCTTTAATTAGAAATTAGCCACTCAACAACTATCCAATAAGTAGATTTAATTGTAGGGATTGATGTCTGATTCAAGATGTCCCTGGATTCTCTTTATTTTGTTAATTAGTAGTATGTTTACTTTTATCTTAATATTATCCTTTCGGTTGGTGATATTTTTCTTAACCATCCATACCTCATCCATCTCTATCAAGAAACCTTTTTTATCGGGCTAAGTTTATTGTGTTTTGTTCTACTCAAATCAACTGGTTTATGAGGCCCACATCATGTTTTGGCATGCCAGAGTATTCAATAATAACTAGATTAAAATAAATTCTGTTAAAGCATTTTTAATATCATGACCTTAGGTTCATCTCAATGTAATGGCCTTTGTAGTCATATGCTTTCTTAAACATCAACATACTTAATTTGTGTGTACAAACATATGATGCAGTTAGCTCATCGAACATGGGACACCGAAATACTCAGCTCACTGGTCATATGACCGATATGGAAACTGATCAGCAAGGCCACGGCCATCTACATCCCGAACCTTGCATCTTTTATGGGAGTATAGTGAACTTCCCTCATCCTAGTTTTCACTCAATGGTCCCCGCACCAGGAAACCAGGGTAATTTCAACTTCCACCATATTCCAGAACGTCGTGACAGTACCTTGTTCTATGGAATGCCGCAGTTAAATGGTCCCCAGCATCAGCATCCAGCCCCGAATCTCGATTTAGCTATCGCTGCACCGTCCGGCCATTATAATCCATATATGGCCCCCCCATCTGGTATTAGAGATTTCCCTGTCCAAGTCAATCATGGGATACATGATCAGTTGTCACTTTCAAGCACTCACCGGGTTGTTGGTATTCCTACAGACACCTACAGCAGGAGCATACCGTACATGGATAGTATCAGAGCATCATTTAAGAGAAAAAACGCGGAGGGGGCTTCCGGGAGTTACCAGTATCATAATGCTTCCGCAGGTCCTAGTTCTTCCGTTGCCCCCGGGACTCCTATGGTTGTGGAACCTGATATTACCTTAATAGACCCGACTTCTTTCCTTCCGCCTGATTATGGCAGTAATGACCCGACATTAGCTGTTGAAAGTGCCTCTCAAAGAAGTGCGAGGAATAGGCTACGCATGGTTGGACACGAGTCTGTTATGACGCATAACGGTGGCCATTTGATCCAAGGGAATTTTGCTGCTCCACCCGTTCAGTTGCCCGGAAATCCTTGGTTGGACATACACTATGGTGCAAACAACGTTGATGTTGGCACTTTTGCATGGGCTCAAGCTCCTTTACATTACGCGCACGGTAATCGTTGTGTTGAGTTTATATCCTGTTATGGGGCTGTTCTATAATTCGTTGAATGTGGATTTCTTTCTGTAATTTGATGGAACTTCGTCTTCTCTCTCTCTTGTTAGTTCCTGATATGTCGGGTAGTGTGAATGGAGCTAGTAATAGGGGCACCGGTGGCTTTCTTCCTCCTCCCCTTCCTCAAGGTCATCCAAGTGTTCATAACCCACCACCGGCTATGCAATGCGTCAGAGGATACAATGTTAACCTCCCATCACAAGTGACTGCATCTGCCCATCAAATCTCGACGATTAGCACTTCAAATACAGGAATCAATCATTTCCAGGATATTGTAGATGCCGGGTCACCTTTTGTAGTGCCCGTTCCACCACTGAGTTTTCGGTCGTATCGGCCTCATCGGAGGGAAATCATGCTTGACGCAAGTGCACGGCACCAAGCTCTTCCTCACATGAGAGTTCTGCCAGAAGATGTAACATTTCTAACTCCATCCCCAGTCCCCGATCCAATATCCTGTCGCATTGATTTAGAACTTTGAGTTGGACCGGTGGTCGTTTGATGATTTGCAAAGTTAATAGTGATTGCATAAATTTTCCTGGTGCCGTGTAGGAAGTCGCCATACTAGGTATTCCCGGCTATCACGAAGCAGGTGATGCTCTTGATCAGCACAGAGACATGCGCTTGGACATAGATCACATGTCGTATGAGGTAATCATCTACTCGTACTTGCACTTCTTGTGGCCCGATATATGTATATGCCGTTCATTTCATTGATGGTAGCTTTGCAGTCGAATTTCTTATTTTCTAGATATGAACACTCCTATATGTTGTTGTTAACTTTGCATGACAGGAGCTTCTTGCATTGGGAGAGCAGATTGGTAGTGTTGGCACTGGGGTGTCTGTGGAGTTCGTTCGAAATCATTTGAAGCTAAGAACATTTTCTTCCTCAACTTCTTGCACCAACCTTGAAGAAGCAGCATGCCAGGATCAACAAATAAATTTTTGTGTCATATGTCAGGTACATATTTTTAAACCTTACCCACAGATGGCAAAAACTTTTGTACATCCGGATGCAAGGTGCGTCCACTTCAATTAGGGTTCACCAATCCCCTATTAGGGTTTGTTAATACATAGTTCAGGTTTATTAATCACAATTAGGATTTAATTGGGGTGGATGCACGGGAGTGTGTCTTCCTAAAGATTGTGGGTCTTACTTTATAGACTTGCAATTAATGTATCTGATTGTTTTTGAGTTCGTGATCAATATAAAGAGCGAACTTCCTAATTCGCCGTCGTACTATTTTGTGATCTCATTATATGGGATTCACGTAAAAACCAACCAACACCGCTCTATCCGTCCCCATCAAGATTCATATAGGCTTGTTGAATTCAACATTATCCTTTCTTAGACTGATCATTATAATGTGAACTATGAGTATTGTACTATACTTGATCACGTAGTTAATTTCATGGAGTCTATAAGGCTTGAATCGTATTTAGATAAAGTGAGTGCAAAGTCTATTGTGTTCTAATGATGGTAAGCATTTGTGTAGACGGATTATGAGGATGGGGAAGAAATCGGAGGTGTGGATTGTGGACATGAATACCACAGAGAGTGCATAAAGAAGTGGCTGCTGACGAAGAACACTTGTCCCGTGTGCAAATCAACGGCCTTGAACCGGAGGGCGAGGGATTTGTGAATAGAGGAGGAGGGGCTTTGTGTATTTGTTGTTCATTTGAGAAACCGTCTCTCGGTCCTAATCAGACCAATTATTTTATAATCCCAGAAGAAACAAAAATCGTTTCTCTTCGTGTAATATATTTATGTATATACTTGCAGAGATGTGATTGGTTTCTGCCCCTCATTCGCCCTCTTAAACTGTACAGACTTTTTGATTTGTTTGTTCTGTTATAAAAATTGGATGAATGCTGTGTGCCATCATCCTTCTGATTGTGCAACATTGCCATTGCTTCGACTCTCGAGTCGACCATGCTGTCGATTCTGTCTTCTTGGTAGTTCGACCTATGGGGGGCTGGTGTTTGTTACTTGTTACGAAATAAAGCACAAAGCAATTACGAAAGCATGAAAAACACGTGAAATTGGTTACACCAATTTGTCGCTATATGACTATATTTGAAGGTGCTGTCAAACTATTTCACTATTTATAACGAAAAAACAGCCCTAATTCAGCCCTGGTTATAGTCCTCCTGAGACTAACAAAATGGGCGAGTGTTGGGTATTTTCTAGCTCCATAATTTTTTTCATGTAAGTCATTAAAATTATATTCTTGATTTCAAGATTAGGTATATATGGCCACAATGGCATTTTTGTTTATGAAATAAAAGTTGTGTCACCAAATTCAAACAGTTAATAACTAAATTTGGTTTTCCCTTCCGAAATTTATCAAATTCCAATAATTAAGTAACAAAATGATGAAACATGTAATCAGATTACAAAACTCAAGAATCATAAACTTGAATAGTTTCTATCAAACTCACAGCTCCCATAAGCAGGAAAAATCCAATGGAATAACAATCTTGGTCAACAGCAATATAGCAAAAGTCGTGTGACAAAACTATATAATGCAGCATAATACAACAAAACCCTGAGTTATTAAACAAACACTACGACTACTAGAACTGGCATTTGTTTGAGATGATGATATGCCTGCGAAATTACCAACACCCCAAGCTCAGTCACCGGAAAGGCGACGTTGACTACAAACGAACAAATAACAAAGCAGTGTGTTTCCAGATTCAAGGACTAACCAAACACCAGTTTATAGTAGAGCATACTGTAATCATACCGAGCAACAACCTACCTTTTTCACGGCTGAGACGTCGTCCCCAATGTTTATGGTTTGTCCCTTGGGCAAAGCGGAAGGATCATCTCCTATATCAAGTGCTTTACGACTAACCACGTGGTATATTTGGGTGAGAGCCTCCGTGAAAGCGTTCTCAACATTCAAAGACTCGAGGGCAGATGTCTCCATGAAATAGGTCTTTTCCCTCTCAGCAAAGGCCGTGGCGTCCTCGGTGGAAACAGCGCGTAGGTGGCGCAGATCTGCCTTGTTGCCCACGAGCATGATCACAATGTTCTGGTCCGTGTGATCACGGAGCTCTTTCAACCATCTCTCAACATTCTCAAATGTGACGTGCCGAGTCACATCATAGACAAGCAACGCCCCAACAGCCCCCCGGTAGTAGGCACTCGTGATTGCACGGTATCTAAAAGGCAAACAAGACGTCAAAGAAATTCAAACACCATGTAATTTTTAACATAGAAACGACGGATTGAAAGCAACAATTCCTACATACATCTTCCTGTTTCCTAAACATTGTTGAGGCTACTAAACATCCAGTCACATGCCAGTGTTAGAACAATTGCTGCAACCGTAATATTCAAACACACATTTTAGATTACAAGTCAAGCAAATGCTGCAAGTGACTTCTGCTGTCATACCAAGGAAATGATCGGCTTTTTTCTCTATATGGTATAATGTAAGATAAAAGTTCCCAACATGGGAACTTTTTTTTTTTTTAATTCCATAAATGGGTAAGACGCAAGACCATCGAAGACGCGAGATGGTCTCGCGTCTCTATAAGACGCAAGATTGTTTAGCGTCTTCCATGAAAAGCATGCAGTGCAATGGTTATTCCTTTAGCCTTACACGCTGAAGGTCCTGGGTTCGATTCCTAGTAGGAACAATAATTCGTACTTTTTATTTATTCCCCTTTATGGTCTTGCATCTTACCCATTTATGAAATAAAAAAAAAAATTCATATTAGGAACTTTTATCTTACAGTATACCATAAAGAGAAAAAAACCAGAAATGATCTCAGATATGCATAATTTTAAGCCTCTTAATCTAACATGATTACCCTATGACAAAATAGTCCACTACATTAACAATTCATGATCATTGCAGCAAGCATATCCAGATCAAAGAATTCAACCAAACTGTATCAAAAATCTAGCCAAAGTTCTAACTAGCCCCAGGTTTACTTCAAAATGCCTCGAATTTCTAATGTGCAAGAACATATTGGTCCATGGATCTGAGGTGTCACGAGTTTGCAAGTTTTAACCTCCTCTCACTGATCTTTTCCAATCTAATTTCTTACTTAAAAACACAACACAAGCACTTAAATTCAGCCAGTTCAGCGCATCTGCCGTTGCAGTTGCCAAAGAAAAAAGCAGAGAAAAGACACAATATTACCGTTCCTGGCCAGCGGTATCCCAAATCTGAGCCTTGATAATCTTATCGTCGAACCGAATACTCCGCGTGGCGAACTCGACGCCTATAGTAGACTTTGACTCGAGGTTGAACTCGTTCCGCGTAAACCGGGAGAGCAGATTCGATTTCCCGACGCCGGAATCTCCGATCAGCACCAGCTTGAAGAGATAATCGTAGTCGTCTTCCGCCCTATATCCCCCGGCCATCGCAGCTCAGTAATGGTACTGTGTGAATGTGTGTGTCCTAGGAGCCTGATCCGAAGTGAGATTCTCAGGGATTCTGCACCATCATCATGCGGGGAGAGTCGGGGATGATAGTTTGGCGGCGGCGGTGGCGGCAGCGGCAGCGGCGGTGGTGTGAGGCAGAAAATGAAAGAAGAAAAGGCGAAAAAGCGGTGACTAATATGGTTGCGATATTAGCAGCTGCCGCTTGATTGTGTTTAATGCTTATCTTTTCATTTAAATTGTGATCTAATCTAATTCTAATTAAAGTTGTTTCCATAAAATTGTGACCTAATTATTATTATTATCTCTGAGATTTTATTTGTGGTGTGCTGAACACGAATATATATGATATCTGTAATTTTTAAATAAAATCCATGTAATTAAATATTTCATGTTATAGTGTCTATTTTTGGCTAAATCTACAACATTTTATGTTCCAATTTTCTTAAACGTTGGATGCACGACAGATGATATTTTACTATCTTTTCATGTGAACCCCATTTAAATAAATCTCGAGATAATCAACACATTCTAAGTTTCTTTTTTAAGAGAAAAAACTAAATAAATAGATAAATAGAGACAGCTGCTATTCATGTCTAACATTTGATAAGTCCAATTTATTTGTTTTGAAATCGTTTTCTTAATTGCTCTTTTGGACTCTATCTATCAACATTCAACAATGACAACTAATTGAGTGTTAACTTATAGATAAATATAATTTACACCAACCTACAAAATAAAATGAGAATATTAACGATGGATACAAATTACAAAGTACTAAACCCAATCATAATTTGATATAAAGTATTTAACACCATGGCCACAACTAGAGCAGTTTCCATCAGTTTTGGCTGAATCCTAATTCGAGCATGATTAGGTTGGGGCAATTGATTTTTTTGTAATACCTGTCATTCCCTATAATTATATTTGTTGTTAATAATATGAAATCTCTAACTTGGTAAGAAAGAATAGAGTTCCATTCCATATCATCTTCCTCCTCAAAAAGTACAAAAACCAACAGAATTTAGAAGGTGACTTAGTAAGAAAGAATAGAGTTCCATATCGTCTAGTTTCTCCACTGTTTCAGTCGTCTTCACAACGTATTTGAAACGTCGTCCGTAAATATATGAAGCTACAGCTGCTTTGGAGCTCAAAAGCTTCAAATCACCTGTCACAACAAAATTCAAATGAACAATAAGATCAGAAATGGTAACACACATAATTTGAGACAAACAGATATTACATTCTCTAACAAGAAAAACGAAATAGCATCGTACAAACAAGGCAAAGCTGAGAATCTATTTATAAGCCTTATCCATGAAACAAACTAAACCGGAAGGAATTACCTGAGGCGATCTCAGACATCAGAATCCTGTCGTGGAAGTGGCGATTCAGCCACCATCTGGAACGTAACCTCCAACTTTTTCCAGACTCGCCACAGGTGAATAATTCTGGTAACTTGTTGGAATCATCCAAACATCCCCGACTTTCAGAAACGCTGCCACTATTGCAAGCGGACTCTCTGTCTCCTTCACACTGAGAGAGTTTCAATAAGCAAGATGCTAATTCCTGCCACGTGTCGCATGTCCCGTATGAAGCATCTAAGTGTAAAGCTATCATTTCCACCAAACTCTGTGTGTCATAGTCTCCTGTCATACAGGACATAAAAAAAAATTAGGAGAAAATAAATAAAGGACCAACACACAGATGCTTCAATTTAAAAACAAACTAAACTTTATTGATACATTCTGAGCACAAGGATCTCATACAAAATCTCACCCCCAAAAAAACCCAGATGAATGAAAAAGATAAACTATCATAGCATCTTCAGTCGCAAACATGTTATAAATAAGCATTGGATATGCACCCCTGATGCTCAAAATCATCGCATATTAAGAAAAGATAATAGTGTTAACAGATATTGTACCACGCTGATGCATGAGCACAAGTCTTGACAAGGAGTCACTGCATGTAGGATCCTTCTTCAAGATGTCCTCAAAGCATGTACATAGCTTCACGTAATTTCCACTATCAAAATGCTCCAGTAGACTTGCTTGTAACCTGTACAGAAATATACATATGCACACAAATCAAGCAGTGATTTGTAGGAAAAAATCTCAGAACCAACATGCTTAGCCTTCGTGAGGCAATCAGATACAGATATTGGCCTTCATGATTAACTGGATAAAAGAATGGAATAAGGATTGTAGAAGATAACATTTCATGGTTATGTAAAATGCTCCAAATTTCAGAACAATACTGTAAGAGCAGTACATTCCAGTATGCATAATACAAGTATAAAGATTATCTAATCTCTCTTATCACTCACATGTTTACAAATTTCTCTTCAACTCTTAGTACACAGAATTTCTGGCAAGGTCTTGCAACCAAGATCATGGAAAAGAGAAATTACCTTAGTTGGAGTACTGAATCCGAGCTTTGAAATAGAGTTTCAAGTTCATCAAGGGCCTCATGGACTTGATCTCCAAGAATGAGCATCTAGAAAATATTTATTAAAAAAAATGGTGGCTACTTAGAGCACATGCCTTAAAATGAAATGAGACAATGTTAATTTTATGAAAAGCATGGCAGCAATTGGAAAAAAATACATAATGCTGCTGTCGAAGATCTCCAACCCCCCCCCCCAACTTCAACAACTTATCTTTAATTTTTGCTAAGTTCTCATTAAAAG